>JAGSMZ010000031.1:1702500-1888709 GCA_029286645.1 Papilio protenor | reverse complement strand
CTTTCGAAAATCGAAAAATCGCATATCGCTTATCGAAAACTCGAACTCGAAAATCGCATATCGCTTATCGAAAACTCGAAAATCGAAAATCGCATATCGCGTTATGCACATAGCGCATAACGCTATCGCTTATCGAAAACTCGAAAATCGCATATCGCTTATCGAAAACTCGAACTCGAAAATCGAAAACTCGAAAATCGCATATCGCGTTATGCCACATAGCGCATAGCGTATAGTGCATTGCCCATAGCGCATACGCATATCGCTTATCGAAAACTCGAAAATCGAAAATCGCATATCGCGTTATGCAAATAGCGCATAGCGCATAACGCATATCGCTTATCGAAAGGTCGAAAATCGAAAGTCGAAACTCGAACTCGAAAATCGAAAATTGCATATCGCGTTAGCACATAGCGCATACGCATATCGCTTATCGAAAGGTCGAAAATCGAAAACTCGAAAATCGCATATCGCGTATGCACATAGCGCATAGCGCATAACGCATATCGCTTATCGAAAACTCGAAAATCGAAAATCGCATATCGCGTTATGCACATTAGCGCATAGCGTTATAGTGCATAGCCATAGCGCATAACGCATATCGCTTATCGAAAGGTCGAAAATCGAAAGTCGAAACTCGAAAATCGCATATCGCGTTATGCACATAGCGCATTAGCGTATAGTGCATTAGCCCATAGCGCATACGCATATCGCTTATCGAAAACTCGAAAATCGAAAATCGCATATCGCGTTATGCACATAGCGCATACGCATATCGCTTATCGAAAACTCGAAAATCGCATATCGCGTTATGCACATAGCGCATAGCGTATATGCATAGCCCATAGCGCATACGCATATCGCTTATCGAAAACTCGAAAATCGAAAATCGAAAATCGAAAATTGCATATCGCGTTATGCAAATAGCGCATAGCGCATAACGCATATCGCTTATCGAAAACTCGAAAATCGCATATCGCGTTAGCACATAGCGCATTAGCGTATAGTGCATTAGCCCATAGCGCATAACGCTATCGCTTATCGAAGGTCGAAACTCGAAAATCGCATATCGCGTTAGCACATAGCGCATTAGCGTATAGTGCATAGCCATAGCGCATAACGCATATCGCTTATCGAAAACTCGAAAATCGAAAATCGAAAGTCGAAAATCGCATATCGCTTATCGAAAAACTCGAAACTCGAAAATCGAAAATCGCATGTCGCGTTATGCACATAGCGCATAGCGTATAGTGCATTGCCCATAGCGCATAACGCATATCGCTTATCGAAAACTCGAAAACTCGAAAATCGAAAATCGCATATCGCGTTATGCACATAGCGCATAGCGTATATGCATAGCCCATAGCGCATAACGCATATCGCTTATCGAAAGGTCGAACTCGAAACTCGAAACTCGAAACTCGAAAATCGCATATCGCGTTATTGCACATAGCGCATAGCGTATAGTGCATAGCCCCTAGCGCATAACGCATATTCGCTTATCGAAAACTCGAAACTCGAAACTCGAACTCGAAAATCGAAAATCGCATGTCGCGTTATGCACATAGCGCATAGCGTCTAGTGCATAGCCCATAGCGCATAACGCCTATCGCTTATCGAAAGGTCGAACTCGAAACTCGAAACTCGAAACTCGAAACTCGAAAATCGAAAATCGCATATCGCGTTAGCACATAGCGCATTAGCGTATAGTGCATAGCCCTAGCGCATAACGCATATTCGCTTATCGAAAACTCGAAAAATCGAAAATCGAAAATCGCATATCGCGTTATGCACATAGCGCATAGCGTATAGTGCATAGCCCATAGCGCATAACGCATATCGCTTATCGAAGGTCGAAACTCGAAACTCGAAACTCGAAAAACTCGAAAATCGCATGTCGCGTTATGCACATAGCGCATAGCGTATAGTGCATTGCCCATAGCGCATAACGCATACGCTTATCGAAAGGTCGAACTCGAAACTCGAAACTCGAAAAACTCGAAAATCGCATATCGCGTTATGCACATAGCGCATAGCGTTATAGTGCATAGCCCATAAGCGCATAACGCATATCGCATATCGCTTATCGAAAACTCGAAAATCGAAAATCGAACTCGAAAATCGAAAATCGCGTTATGCACATAGCGCATAGCGTATAGTGCATAGCCCATAGCGCATAACGCATATCGCATATCGCTTATCGAAAACTCGAAACTCGAAACTCGAAAATCGCATATCGCGTTATGCACATAGCGCATAGCGTATAGTGCATAGCCCATAGCGCATAACGCAATCGCTTATCGAAAGGTCGAAACTCGAAACTCGAAACGCGAAAATCGAAAATCGCATATCGCGTTATGCACATAGCGCATAGGGTATAGTGCATAGCCCATAGCGCATAACGCATATCGCTAATCGAAAACTCGAAACTCGAAAATCGAAAATCGCATATCGCGTTATGCACATAGCACATAGCGCATAGCGTATAGTGCATAGCCCATAGCGCATAACGCATATCGCTTATCGAAAACTCGAAAATCGAAAATCGCATATCGCGTTATGCACATAGCGCATAGCGCATAGTGCATAGCGCATAGTGCATAGCCCATAGCGCCATAACGCATATCGCTTATCGAAAACTCGAAAATCGAAAACTCGAAAATCGAAAATCGCATATCGCGTATGCACATAGCGCATAGCGTATAGTGCATAGCCCATAGCGCATAACGCATATCGCTTATCGAAAACTCGAAAATCGAAAATCGCATGTCGCGTTATGCACATAGCGCATAGCGCATAGCGTTATAGTGCATAGCCATAGCGCATAACGCATAACGCATATCGCTATCGAAAACTCGAAAATCGAAAATCGAAAATCGAAAATCGCATTATCGCGTTATGCACCATAGCGCATAGCGTATAGCGCATAGCGTATAGTGCATAGCCCATAGCGCATAGCGCATAACGCATATCGCTTATCGAAAACTCGAAAATCGAAAATCGAAAACGCATATCGCGTTATGCAATAGCGCATAGCGTATAGCGCATAGTGCATAGCGCATAAAGCATAACGCATATCGCTTATCCAAAACTCGAAACTCAAAAATCGAAAATCGCATATCGCGTTATGCACATAGCGCATAGCGTATAGTGGCATAGCCCATAGCGCATAACGCATAACGCATATCGCTTATCGAAAAATCGAAAACTCGAAACTCGAAACTCGAAAATCGAAAATCGAAAATCGCATATCGCGTTATGCACATAGCGCATAGCGCATAGCGTATAGTGCATAGCCCATAGCGCATAGCGCATAACGCATATCGCTTATCGAAAGGTCGAAACTCGAACTCGAAACTCGAAAAACTCGAAAATCGCATATCGCGTTATGCACATAGCGCATAGCGTATAGTGCATAGCCCATAGCGCATTAACGCATATCGCATATCGCTTATCGAAAACTCGAAAATCGAAAACTCGAAAATCGAAAATCGCATATCGCATATCGCGTTATGCACATAGCGCATAGCGTATAGTGCATAGCCCATAGCGCATAACGCATATCGCTTATCGAAAACTCGAAACTCGATACTCGAAAATCGAAAACTCGAACTCGAAAATCGCATTATCGCGTTATGCACATAGCGCATAGCGTATAGTGCATAGCCCATAGCGCATAACGCATAACGCATATCGTTTATCGAAAGCTCGAAACTCGAAACTCGAAACTCGAAAAACTCGAAAATCGCATATCGCGTTATGCACATAGCGCATAGCGCATAGCGCATAGCGCATAGTGCATAGCCATAGCGCATAGCGCATAACGCATATCGCATATCGCTTATCGAAAACTCGAAACTCGAACTCGAAAATCGAAAATCGCATATCGCTTATCGAAAAATCGAAAATAGCATATCGCGTTATGCACTAGCGCATAGCGTATAGTGCCATAGCCCATAGCGCATAGCGCATAACGCATATCGCATATCGCTTATCGAAAACTCGAAACTTCGAAACTCGAAAATCGAAAATCGCATATCGCGTTATGCACATAGCGCATAGCGTATAGTGCATAGCCCATAGCGCATAACGCATATCGCTTATCAAAAACTCGAAACTCGAAACTCGAAAATCGAAAATCGAAAATCGCATATCGCGTTATGCACATAGCGCATAGCGTATAGCGCATAGCGTATAGTGCATAGCCCATAGCGCATAACGCATATCGCTTATCAAAAACTCGAAACTCGAAACTCGAAAATCGAAAATCGCATATCGCGTTATGCACATAGCGCATAGCGTATAGTGCATAGCCCATAGCGCATAACGCATAACGCATATCGTTTATCGAAAACTCGAAACTCGAACTCGAAAATCGCATGTCGCGTTATGCACATAGCGCATAGCGCATAGCGTATAGTGCATAGCCCATAGCGCATAACGCATATCGCTTATCGAAAACTCGAAACTCGAAAATCGAAAATCGCATGTCGCGTTATGCACATAGCGCATAGCGTATAGTGCATAGCCCATAGCGCATAACGCATATCGCTTATCGAAAACTCGAAAATCGAAAACTCGAACTCGAAAATCGAAAATCGCATATCGCGTTATGCACATAGCACATAGCGCATAGCGTATAGTGCATAGCCCATAGCGCATAACGCATATCGCTTATCAAAAACTCGAAACTCGAAACTCGAAAATCGCATGTCGCGTTATGCACATAGCGCATAGCGTATAGTGCATAGCCCATAGCGCATAACGCATATCGCTTATCGAAAACTCGAAACTCGAAACTCGAAAATCGCATGTCGCGTTATGCACATAGCGCATAGCGCATAGCGTATAGTGCATAGCCCATAGCGCATAACGCATATCGCTTATCGAAAACTCGAAAATCGAAAACTCGAAAATCAAAACTCGAAAATCGAAAATCGCATATCGCGTTATGCACATAGCGCATAGCGCATAGCGTATAGTGCATAGCCCATAGCGCATAACGCATAACGCATAACGCATACGCTTATCGAAAACTCGAAAACTCGAAACTCGAAACTCGAAAATCGAAAATCGCATATCGCGTTATGCACATAGCGCATAGCGTATAGTGCATAGCCCATAGCGCATAACGCATATCGCTTATCGAAAACTCGAAACTCGAAACTCGAAAATCGCATATCGCGTTATGCACATAGCGCATAGCGTATAGTGCATAGCCCATAGCGCATAACGCATATCGCTTATCGAAAACTCGAAAATCGAAAACTCGAACTCGAAACTCAAAAATCGAAAATCGCATATCGCGTTATGCACATAGCGCACAGTGTATAGCGCATAGCGCATAGCGCATAACGCATATCGCTTATCGAAAACTCGAAACTCGAAAATCGAAAATCGAAAATCGCATATCGCGTTGTGCACTTAGCGTATAGCGCATAGTGAATAGCGCATAGCGCATAACGCATATCGCTTATCGAAAACTCGAACTCGAAAATCGAAAATCGCATATCGCGTTATGCACTTAGCGTATAGCGCATAGTGCATAGCGCATAGCGCATAACGCATATCGCTTATCGAAAACTCGAAAATCGAAAATCGCATATCGCGTTGTGCACTTAGCGTATAGCGCATAGTGCATAGCGCATAGCGCATAACGCATATCGCATAACGCATATCGCTATCGAAAACTCGAAACTCGAAACTGAAAAATCGAAAATCGAAAATCGCATATCGCGTTGTGCACTTAGCGTATAGCGCATAGTGCATAGCGCATAGCGCATAACGCATATCGCTTATCGAAAACTCGAAACTCGAAAATCGAAAATCGCATATCGCGTTGTGCACTTAGCGTATAGCGCATAGTGAATAGCATAGCGCATAGTTTAAAACACGCCACTTCACATTTTACTAGTCGACCCAAACAAATTCTAATACCTTGGATTACCCCGGGGCTAAGGCGCTGCATGTTACATCGTGATAAACTTCATTTGGATCTTAGAAAATTTCCCAATGACCCTACTCGTCAATTTGTTTATAAACGGTATAAAAACTTTTGTAATAACCTTCTACACAAACTTAAAAGACACTATGAAAGTCAGGAACTTCAAAAAAACAAAGATAATCCGAAGAATCTCTGGAAATCCCTGAAAAATATATGCTCGCTTAATTCCAACTCGTCCAAGAACTGTGATTTATTAACAGCTTCCTCTGATATTAATTTTTCCTTAAACCTCTGTAACGAATACTTTGCCAACGTAGGTAATAAATTTGCACAAACTATATTAAACAAACTATCTAAAACTGAACCTGAGTTAGCCCAGTCTATATCGCCCTTAACTAAAAAATCCAAGTCATTTTTCCTACACCCAACAAACACAAATGAAGTTGACAAAATAATCACTCAGCTAAAAAACGACAGTGCACCTGGTATAGATGGAATACAAGCTTCATTAATAAAATTTATTAAACCTCATATTTTAGAACCTTTGACATATATTTTAAACCTTAGTTTATCTTCTGCTGTATTCCCCACATCTTGGAAAACAGCTAGTGTCATTCCAATTCATAAAAATGGTTGTACAAGCAGCCCAGAAAACTATAGACCGATTTCATTATTGAATATATTTTCTAAAATCCTCAAAAAGATAGTAAATAATCAATTAATCAAATTTATTTCTACTCACCTTCACCCCCATCAATATGGCTTTAGACCTGGTCATTCTATTGAAGACGCTGTATTACACTTAACAGATAAAATTTCCTCTATTCTAGATATTAAAAGAAATTGCATTGCTGTATTTCTTGACCTCGCCAAAGCATTTGATACGGTCTCCGTACCATTGCTCTTAAAGAAACTTGAATATTTTGGCATCAGGGGCCTGGCATTAGAATGGTTTCGAAGTTACCTGACTGAGAGGTCTCAAGTGACTAAAATTGACACGCACATTAGCAAAAAGCTACCAATAACTTTCGGCGTTCCACAGGGAAGTGTCTTGGGTCCTACTCTTTTCATTATTTATGTCAATGATCTTCTCAGTGTGAGAGATAACAATCATACTAATATTATCTGTTATGCCGATGATACGGCGCTTATATTTGATGGTGACTCCTGGTCTGAAACCTCACAAAGAGCAGAGATGGGCCTTAAAAGTGCTGTTGAATGGTTAAATAACAACCTTTTAACCCTTAACACAAGTAAAACTAATTTTTTATGTTTCCACAAGACTAAATTTTCTAAACCAAAATCTCAGATACATTTAAAAATACATATAGAGTGCAATAACCCACATCCATGTCATTGCCCTGTTATAGAGCAAGTTCACAGCATTAGTATCTGGGTGTTATCGTTGATGATAAATTGTCTTTCAACGCGCATATATCCGGAGTAGCTGCCAAAGTTCGTAAACTGACTCATGTCATGTATCGTATCCGTGACGCTGCAGACCCTAAAACTGCACTGATGGTTTACACCGCTCTCTGCGAATCCAAAATCACTTACTGCATCACTTCGTGGGGAGGATCTGCCAAGACAGCTATGATCGAGCTAGAGAGAGCTCAAAGAGCGGTGCTAAAAGTGTTGCTCAAACGAAGGAAAAGATTCTCGACATTGCTCTGTACTCGGAGGCCGAGGTTCTAAGTGTGCGACAAATCTTCATATTAAGAACGTCTGTCTATACTACAACATAAAGCCATAGCGAAAAACACCACTCACCAACACTGTCTAGAAAAGCAAAAGTTTAAGGCGCCTATACCAAGGGTTAACTCCTCGTTTGCGCAACGTTTCATGCATTTCATAGGCCCGTACATTTATAATATAATCTTAGATAAATGCGAAATTAAGACGGATTCGGTATACAAAGCAAAAATTAAATTAAAACCTTGGTTGTTAAAATTAACGTACGAGGACACAGAAAATATTCTTAAGAAAGTATTTTAAATTCTCTTTTGCTATTGTAATTTTATTTTCTTTCTGTAAAACTGTATACTTAAAACGAATGGGACGTGAATATATTATGTATAACTTTAATAGATTTGTTACCGTCTAACGAACGTTTAGTAAATCTTAAGAGCAGGACCCTCGCGACACAGGCTGCGCCTAGTGCGGGGGGGGGGGGTACTGATTACTACAGAAAATCATTTCTATTGTATCCACAAACAATGTTCTATACCTTCTATGTATTTATATTGTTGGATTCAAATAAATTATTTTTCATTTTCATTTTTTCATTTTCAATTAAAATTAAACCCCTAAACCACGACAAAGGGATCTTTTTTAGCAGTAATGGCGTATACTTGTGTCTTTGTAGGATAGAAATCGACAAGATTTTGTCGACCACAATCCGAGACTTCACCCAAGAGGGTCTCCAACTCAGACTCAAGTTTGTTCCGGTTCTCATCGGCAGTGGCCCGAGAAACATTAGCGCGGGCCGTGTACAGTACATCACCGGTGCTATCGTCTGCATAACAATGGATGCTACGAATTCGCAGCATATCATTGATATGCAGAAGAAACAGGGTGGGCGACAGTACACAGCCCTGTGGGACTCCAGCGTTAATTGGTTTAGGGTCAGAGCATGCACCGTCGACAACGACCACACATTTGCTATAATATAATATACTGTTACAAAATAATAGAAACGGAAGTAGTAGTGGGGGGTAGTTTCATAAAAGTCTTGGCAAGGAGTGAGGCGCCCTTAGTCCCTTAGTCGCTAACAAGCTCTCTAGCCGTCAGTACCTCTGTTCCTTCAGGAGCTTAGTAGCTCAGTAGCTCAGTACATTTCTAGTTGTCACCACGGAACGTTCGATATATTTTACGTTGTTGCTTTAGTGTATTTGTTTTAAAGTAATTCACCAGTATTGCTCATATTACCGCTCGACTATCATATTTAAAAAAAAATCATTCGTATCGAAATTTATAACAATACACATTCCCTTGGAGATACATAGATACATACTTTTCCGTTAACAGATATAATAACAATTAATAATCTTTTCTCGTCCGCGCAGCCAACGTACACGAAAAAAAAAAAGTAGGTAAAGAAAAGTATGATACAAGTTCGTTGGCCGCGTAACGTCTTACTGTGGCACTGGCGTTGTTGATATCGCTGACCTCTTGACCAGATGCTCGATATGAATTTATTGCTCGCGAAGTGACCGCGACGTCAAAACCCATTTACCCAGAACCAACAAACAACTCAGCGTTCAGAGTTTTAGTAATGGATCTCGTTTATCTATACTAATATTATAAAGAGGAAAGATTCGTATTTTTGTTTGTATTGGAATAACTCAAAAACTAATAGGCCGATATCAAAAAATAGAGAAAACAATGTACGTTATCACTGAGTAACATAGGCTATATTTTTAAATCCACGTGGAGAAGTCACGAGCAATAGGTAGTCTATATCTATATCTATATCTATACTAATATTATAAAGAGGAAAACTTTGTATTTTTGTATGTATTGAAATAACTCAAAAACTACGGGGCAGATTTTAAAAATTCTTTCACCATCAGAAAGGTCATTTATCTGTGAGTAACATAGGCTATATTTTATTATTACTAATGTTTAGGAACTTTTAATAAACAGGGTGTTTCTGGACGCCGCGCCGGCGTTAAAAATTCCCTAAACTTTAACTTTTCTCGGCTTACGCTGCCTTACCCGTTAGAGGTATATAAAAATGATATATGAAAGAATTGTAGATCTCAAAAAGTTCTACAGAAAAGTCCGCGATAGCATATATCTATCTTTAACGGTTTTTTTACAATAACCACTTTTTTGTTGACAAAATGAATTAAAAACGTTACGCTATTGTGGGCGCTGGCGGCGGCGGCGCTGGCGCTGGCGGCGGCGGCGCTGGCGCTGGCGGCGGCGGCGCTGGCGCTGGCGGCGGCGGCGCTGGCGCTGGCGGCGGCGGCGCTGGCGCTGGCGGCGGCGGCGCTGGCGCTGGCGGCGGCGGCGCTGGCGCTGGCGGCGGCGGCGCTGGCGCTGGCGGCGGCGGCGCTGGCGCTGGCGGCGGCGGCGCTGGCGCTGGCGGCGGCGGCGCTGGCGCTGGCGGCGGCGGCGCTGGCGCTGGCGGCGGCGGCGCTGGCGCTGGCGGCGGCGGCGCTGGCGCTGGCGGCGGCGGCGCTGGCGCTGGCGGCGGCGGCGCTGGCGCTGGCGGCGGCGGCGCTGGCGCTGGCGGCGGCGGCGCTGGCGCTGGCGGCGGCGGCGCTGGCGCTGGCGGCGGCGGCGCTGGCGCTGGCGGCGGCGGCGCTGGCGCTGGCGGCGGCGGCGCTGGCGCTGGCGGCGGCGGCGCTGGCGCTGGCGGCGGCGGCGCTGGCGCTGGCGGCGGCGGCGCTGGCGCTGGCGGCGGCGGCGCTGGCGCTGGCGGCGGCGGCGCTGGCGCTGGCGGCGGCGGCGCTGGCGCTGGCGGCGGCGGCGCTGGCGCTGGCGGCGGCGGCGCTGGCGCTGGCGGCGGCGGCGCTGGCGCTGGCGGCGGCGGCGCTGGCGCTGGCGGCGGCGGCGCTGGCGCTGGCGGCGGCGGCGCTGGCGCTGGCGGCGGCGGCGCTGGCGCTGGCGGCGGCGGCGCTGGCGCTGGCGGCGGCGGCGCTGGCGCTGGCGGCGGCGGCGCTGGCGCTGGCGGCGGCGGCGCTGGCGCTGGCGGCGGCGGCGCTGGCGCTGGCGGCGGCGGCGCTGGCGCTGGCGGCGGCGGCGCTGGCGCTGGCGGCGGCGGCGCTGGCGCTGGCGGCGGCGGCGCTGGCGCTGGCGGCGGCGGCGCTGGCGCTGGCGGCGGCGGCGCTGGCGCTGGCGGCGGCGGCGCTGGCGCTGGCGGCGGCGGCGCTGGCGCTGGCGGCGGCGGCGCTGGCGCTGGCGGCGGCGGCGCTGGCGCTGGCGGCGGCGGCGCTGGCGCTGGCGGCGGCGGCGCTGGCGCTGGCGGCGGCGGCGCTGGCGCTGGCGGCGGCGGCGCTGGCGCTGGCGGCGGCGGCGCTGGCGCTGGCGGCGGCGGCGCTGGCGCTGGCGGCGGCGGCGCTGGCGCTGGCGGCGGCGGCGCTGGCGCTGGCGGCGGCGGCGCTGGCGCTGGCGGCGGCGGCGCTGGCGCTGGCGGCGGCGGCGCTGGCGCTGGCGGCGGCGGCGCTGGCGCTGGCGGCGGCGGCGCTGGCGCTGGCGGCGGCGGCGCTGGCGCTGGCGGCGGCGGCGCTGGCGCTGGCGGCGGCGGCGCTGGCGCTGGCGGCGGCGGCGCTGGCGCTGGCGGCGGCGGCGCTGGCGCTGGCGGCGGCGGCGCTGGCGCTGGCGGCGGCGGCGCTGGCGCTGGCGGCGGCGGCGCTGGCGCTGGCGGCGGCGGCGCTGGCGCTGGCGGCGGCGGCGCTGGCGCTGGCGGCGGCGGCGCTGGCGCTGGCGGCGGCGGCGCTGGCGCTGGCGGCGGCGGCGCTGGCGCTGGCGGCGGCGGCGCTGGCGCTGGCGGCGGCGGCGCTGGCGCTGGCGGCGGCGGCGCTGGCGCTGGCGGCGGCGGCGCTGGCGCTGGCGGCGGCGGCGCTGGCGCTGGCGGCGGCGGCGCTGGCGCTGGCGGCGGCGGCGCTGGCGCTGGCGGCGGCGGCGCTGGCGCTGGCGGCGGCGGCGCTGGCGCTGGCGGCGGCGGCGCTGGCGCTGGCGGCGGCGGCGCTGGCGCTGGCGGCGGCGGCGCTGGCGCTGGCGGCGCGCGCGCTGGCGACTGCGCCGTGCGCGCCGCGCGGCCCTGCGCCTCCGGTGCCGCCCGCGCTGGTCTCGCTCGCCCCGCTCATGGCCAGCGTGCGCGACCAGCACAAGCAATACATCTTATAGCTTTATTACATATTTTCACTATTTTTCACTGGATGTGTTCAATGAGTAGAAGTTTGTGTATCTTGTTGTCCCCGTGCCTTTGCTACGTTATTCTTTTAGCATTATTTTGTTTAGATAACCAAACGTAAACATGAATGTACTGATTTTCTAATATATATATCTATTGCATGATTCGTATTTGTAATTGTAGCCAGGGCCTGGCAGGCTAGCTGAATGCCACATGGCATGAGCGAACTCGCTCATTACATTATATACTCACTAAAAGAAAAAAATAAATTGTAATAATATGTGTGTCCGAGGCGAGCACGGCCAAACACTCTTTTCTCGAAGCGCTTTGGGCACTTTTGACACCCTTGTGACTTCGTCGTGGATAAACATAGTAGGTTAACATTTTGAACACCAATAGATTTACCAGAATTCGTTGTATTGCCAAAATATCTTTTGATTTTATAAATTTTAGCTAATTTTAGTTAAAATCTTCACTTTGTTACACTAATGCGTGTTTAATCATAATTAGGCATTTCCAATGGTGCTAGAAACTTGAATTTCAGAATTGAGTCAGCGCTCTGTCTATCGATTTAGGGGAAAATGAAAAATCTCGAAATTTGATACTTTAAGAAATATATTTTCATTGACATTATATCAAAACTTCCTTATAAATAAAGCTAGACGTTTTAAATTATTAACATAAATAAATATCATACTTTGTTATAAACCTAAAATATTTTACAATTATAGTTCGTAGTTTATGAAATATCGTTATAGTGTGTCTAAATAAGATAGATTAGTTTGATAAATGATGTATATGAAGTATCGAATTCAATTTGTATGAAGGCAAATGCCGTACTTAATAGACAGGTATCGTAGTGACGAAACAAACACACATAGCGAACAATTATGAACTATCGATATTCGGTTTAAATAAATTTATCGAACTTAAGGGGCTGTGTTCGGGACAATTTGCGTTTTTTGGGGGGAAGAAGTAGGCGCGCGCAAACAATGAGCGGGGTGCACCGCACGGTTAGATCGCGTGAGTCGATTCTCGTCGGTTAGTGATGGGACTCGAGTGACTTTTTTTCACTCGAGTCACTCGGTACTGGTAACTTTCTCACTCGAATGCCACTCGAGTGAAGATAGGACTCGAGTGATTTTTATTGACTTGAGTCACTCGGAATATAAAACTCGAATAACCAAAATTTTAAAGCGAATAAAACAATATTAATTTAACATAGAATATTATTTTTTAAAAGCTACTCAAAAAATCTAAACAAAACGATAAAAATATTAATTAAATAAAATTTTCGTTTAAACTTAACCTGTCTACGTAACCAAGAAACCTCTTATATAAACTATCAGTCGAATTGAAATATTATAATGTAATACTAAAAGTTTCCAATTTAATTTATTGTAACGAGGATTTTCATGAGATCAAAATATGAACAGTTTTATTATGTTCTTACACAATTTAGATAATAATAAATATGCTTTAAAATTAACTTAAATGAAGTTTAAATAAGTCAACAAAAGAACAGAAACAATGTATTTAAAAAAAAAAACTGAAATTGCTGTCAGAATTTCTTACTCGGCTCGGTATAAACCACTCTAATGGTTACGAGTCACTCGTAATTCGAGTCGACTCGAGTCACTTGAAACTCGAGTTGGCAAAAATTTCACTCGAGTCCGAGTAATGTAAAACTTACTCGAGTCACTCGAGTGAAAAGCAACTCGAGTCCCATCACTATCGTCGGTCTTCGCGGCCGTGTCCTTAACATCGAACGCCGCGAAGCGCCATCCCGACTCCGATTTAGATTTTTACATTAAGTTTATTTATAACTAGCTGTTGCCCGCGACTTCGTCCACGTGGTATTAGAAAACATACGAACTATATAAATAACAAAACGGCTGTAGTAGTAATAACATTTATTTACTCTCACTAATTGTTATGGTTATTATTAATTTGAGAAAACAGCGTTTTTTTTTATTTCATTAGTTATAACAATAAATCTGTCGATTCCAACTTCTATAAGAATAAAAATCGATATTGATAAGATTCATGACTGATTTTACACAACCCATCCCTACTAAATTTGAAATGAATTGTCAAACTAATCTAAATTATTTAGACACACTATAGTATAGATAATACTGTTTTGTGACAAAATCGTCCGTTTATACTTAAAGAATCGCTTACGAATTTGGAAAATATTATTTAATGAAAAAGCTTATTTTCCGATTCATTATAAATTTAATTAAATAGAAATATGTAAGTTTTAATAAAATAAATAAAATAATTAATATTTATATTCCATTCGCGTGGCGCTTTCTGTATTGTGGGAAGTTCCATTTTATATAGATCAGTGTTTTTACGTTCGGGCTTGATAAAAAGAGTGCGAGCTATCGGACAGACTATCGCCCTTTCCGTCACTCACGTGGTCACATAAATGCGGGACGCGCAGGGGGTTTCGCCGGAGCGACGAGCACAGGTCCGCTTCCATCGACGCCCGTGGGCGGACTGACGCGAAATCCGAATGGTTTTGGGAGCTCATTTTAATTAAATTCGATTAAAAATTAACTAATCAATGTATTGCAAAAAGCTTCGGGTTAACCGAAGATAAAGTACTCGTGTATCAAATAAACCACTTCGAGTTTTTACTTTCGTTGTTGTATTGCAGATATATGGTGATCTTTACAGAATTAGGCACATTTTCAAAAAATAAATCTATCGAGAAAAGTTTGTCCAATCGTGATTCTGTTCCACGAGGCTTTAGTTAAAGGACTGAAGTTACACATACTAAAATATCACGAATCAAATCTTTGTAGAAATCCTGTTCTATGCTTCCAAAGATGCGCAATTTGCCATAACCCCGCCTTAAATAAAATTAATATTTTCTTATTAACTAATTTACAGGATGATTCTAGTATTAATTATGGTGTAGAGAATTTAGCGATGACAATAATAATAGCGAAATCCAATTCGATTACGTACGGCTGTAGTAGTAATGAATATTTATTCACTCTCATTATTTGTAATGGTTCTGCAGGTCACTATTAATTTGAGACAACAGTGTTTTTTTTTAATTCTTAAGTTACAACTATAAATCTATCGATTCCAACTTCCATAAGAATAAAAATCTAAAATCGAAAAGATTCATGCTTGATTTTACACAACCCATCCGTACTAAATTTTAACATGAATTGACATGAATTGTCAAACTAATCTAATTTATTTAGACACACTATAATTGAATTCTTCACATTTTACACAAAGACAGCTGACAGCTGCTGCTAATTCAGCCTCAGATTGTGTATCATCCTTCCAAGCTTCCACAATCGCTTTCAATTCATCATTGTCGACCAAAGTCTTCGGACGACCGCGAGGTTCATTTTTCAGGTCAAAATTTCCAGAACAGAAGCGAACAAATCAATAACAGGTGGTGCGTTGGCTTGTAGTGTTAGCTCCGTAAACGTCGTTGATGTTGCGTGCCGCTTGTGCCGCGTTGCTTCCACGATACTCATATTCCATAATTACTCGAATTTTTAATGTATCCATGATGTCGACAAACATTGAAATATGATATAAATGGTAACACTCATCAATAAACAAATGACTGATTTAAAGAAGAATTCTATGTTTTTAAAATTAGAATTCTCAGCCAAACAAAAAATATTTTGATTCGAAGTGACCAGTACCTACTGCAGAACGGTTATTCCATAGGTATTATTACAAGTATTTTGTACCTGCCTATTAAGTATAAGTACCTATTACAACAAGTATCTTGTGATAAAACTTGGTGGGTATAAACTATAAACCCAGACCTACTAATTGCTGATGTCAAGTGCCTAACCAATGAGCTAGCAACACTAAAAGTTCTTTGCTTCTTGTTTCGGCAATATGTATCAATAAGAAATTATTGGTGTCGTCCTGTGCAATACGGATAGTATATATAGTATATATAGATATTACATAGTGATGGGACTGGAGTTGCTTTTCACTCGAGTGACTTGAGTCATTTTTATGTGACTCGGACTCGGGTGAAATTTTTGACAAATCGAGTTGACTCGAATTACGAGTGACTCGTAGCCACTCGAGTGGTTTATACCGAGCCGAGTAAGAAATACTTACAGCAATTTCAGTTGCAATTTGTTACCTTTTTAAAAATACATCAATTCTG
This sequence comes from Papilio protenor, assembly GCA_029286645.1. NCBI lineage: Eukaryota > Metazoa > Arthropoda > Insecta > Lepidoptera > Papilionidae > Papilio > Papilio protenor. Next base: position 1,872,737 of record JAGSMZ010000031.1, on the reverse strand, counting down.
TTCTTTTGTTGAGTTTATTTAAGAACGTAATAAAACTGTTCATATTTGGTTCTCATGAAAATTCCTCGTTAGAATAAATTAAATTGGATTAGAACTTATAAGTAGTACATTATAATATTTCAATTCAACTAATAGTTGATATAAGAGGTTTCTTGATTATGTAGACAGGTTTAATTTAAAAGAAAATTCTAATTTTACACGTTTTGTTTAGATTTTTTTGAGTAGCTTTTACGTTAATGCGAAAATGAATTTTCTATGTTAAATTAATATTGTTTTATTCGTTTTAAAATTTTGTATACTTGATTTTTATATTCCGAGTGACTCGAGTCAATAAACATCATTCGAGTCTTATCTTCACTCGAGTGGCATTCGAGTGAGAAAGTTGCCAGTACCGAGTGACTCGAGTGAAAAAAAATCACTCGAGTACCATCACTATAGTGATGGGACTCGAGTTGCGTTTCACTCGAGTGACTCGAGTCATTTTTATATGACTCGGACTCGAATGAAATTTTTGACAACTCGAGTTTCGAGTGACTCGAGTTGACTCGAATTACAAGTGACTAGTATCCACTCGAGTGGTTTATACCGAGCCGAGTAAGAAATTCTTACAGCAATTTCAGTTAAATTTATTATCTTTTTAAAAATACATTAATTATGTTCTTTTGTTGTTTATTTAAGCTTCATTTAAGTTAATCTTAAAGCATATTATTATAATCTAAATTATGTAAGAACATAATAAAACTGTTCATGTTTGCATCTCATGAAAATTCCTTGTTAGATTCCTTATTAGATTAACAGTGGTAGAGCCCGCTTTAACATCTTCGCACGAATGGGTCGGCTCGCCCGGTGTAATACCACGACCACACAGAAGACAGGCGTGAAGTGGGAGCAATTCCGCGTTTCGTCTGATGAGTGTGGTGCCGGAGGCCCAATTTTAGTCCCTTTTCCGTTCCACCCTCTTCTTATAAGGAAGGGATTGGATGGGGAAGTGGATTTGACGGTGGAGGAGACGCATTGGAAGGGGAAATGTCCTCTTTATGTGCGTCTCCTCCTCCGTTGATTTAGGGTAGGCAACGCGTCTGCAATTGCGGATGTCTATGGGCAGCGGTCGCTTCGCCATATTGGCGGATTTAGGTGGCCGCTTGCTCGTTTGCCACTTTATGATATAAAAAAAAAAAAAAAAGAATAAATTAAATTGGATTACAACTTATTAGTAGTACAATATAATATTTCAATTTAACTAATAGTTGATATAAGAGGTTTCTTGATTATGTAGACAGGTTTAGTTTAAAAGAAAATTCTATTTTTACACATTTTGTTTAGATTTTTTGAGTAGCTTTTACGTTAATGCGAAAATGAATTTTCTATGTTAAATTAATATTGTTTTATTCGTTGTAAAATTTTGTTTACTCGATTTTTACATTCCGAGTGACTCGAGTGAAAAAAAATCACTCGAGTCTTATCTTCACTCGAGTGGCATTCGAGTGAGACATAGAGGTGGGCGATACAAATCATATATAGTTTCAAAAACTATATATTGAATTAATATCTCAAAATCGTATACGGGCTTGTTCGATAACTATGTATTTTCAATAACTATATATTTCTACCTACGCGGCACGACACGCATCGGCAATCGTCTGTACGACAGCGTCAAATCGCAAGAGCCAGACATATATTGCATTAGAGCGGTACGGTACCGTATATCCGTCGCAATTCAAAAAATCATATATTTTAGTAGAAGATTTAAACACGATATTTTTGTCATGGACTATTTTAAAGTCTATTGCTATACGAATAAAGCTTAGTTTCAAATAAATGTAGAATATCGTATAAACACGATATTTCTGTCATCGACTATTTTAAATGCTATTGCTATACGAATAAAGCTTAGTTTCAAATAACTATAAAATATCGTGTTTTAGTTTTCTGGCATCTTACCAGCAGATTTAAACACGGTATTTTTGTTATGGACTATTTTAAATTCTATTGTTATACAGATAAGGCTTAATTTCAAATAAATGTAGAATATCGTATAAACACGATATTTTTGTCATAGACTATTTTAAATGCTATTGCTATACGAATAAAGCTTAGTTTCAAATAAATGTAGAATATCGTATAAACACGATATTTCTGTCATCGACTATTTTAAATGCTATTGCTATACGAATAAAGCTTAGTTTCAAATAACTATAAAATATCGTGTTTTAGTTTTCTGGCATCTTACTAGCAGATTTAAACACGATATTTTTGTCATGGACTATTTTAAAGTCTATTGCTATACGAATAAAGCTTAGTTTCAATAAATTAAATTGTTATGTTTTAAATGTTGTTTATTTAACCTTGAACTCGACCTCGTCGCATCGTTTTAGTTAATTTTTTTCGAAATGTGTAATTGCGGTAGAAAGTTTGCCTTATTTTCTACACGTTTTAAAATTTAGAAATACGATTTTTGAAGACCTTGTAATTTGTTCGAATTTATTAGACTTTCTAATTAATAGTTCCAATTTAAAATAATAACGGACAAAATTATATTAGTGTTCATTATAATAAAATAAATATATTAGTGGAACTTTAATTATTCATTTCAACCGTGTTATGATTTATGACTCAAAAATGGTTACACGAGCCAAAAATATCTATATATTATAGTATATAGTTTTGATATCTGATTTGAAAATCGAAATCTGATTCAGGTACGATTTAAAAAAAACAGATATGACACATCTCTAGTGAGACAGTTACCAGTACCGAGTGACTCGAGTGAAAAAAAATCACTCGAGTCCCATCACTACATCACTATGAAATAATCTGTAGCCCTCGTTATATTCTATTCGTGTTATTGTGTTCTCACAAATCTGAAGTACTAAAGTTACTAAAAGTGTGTACTAGTAGACGAAGGCACCAAAGAGCCCGCGACTAGGTCTGTGGCGAGACATTCATAACATCGCGGTTCAATGTAAAATAGTCTCGCCACAGCGCCATCTATTAGGACGGAGTGAAAACGACGCAAACAGTACTTCTATTCTGCGGACTTACTTAAAAATCGACAGTGGAATTATTGTTACAAAGAAATAACGGTTTTTAAAGCCAAAACAATAGTTGGGATAGCTAGTAATAATTTATTGATGTATTTAATAAAAAGATCAAAAGATTATTTTAATTCTGATTCTGATTACGTATAGTGCCCGGCAAACATCTTGAACAATACATTTAGTTGCGCAGAAGTCGATTTTAGGGTCTTTTTGGCGGGGCAAGAGGGGGGGGCAAGGGGGGACGCGAGCGCGCGCTCGCTTGCTATTGGTTTATCAGTGGGCCTTTGCGCCCCGCTTCTTTCCTCACGTACCGTTTACTCCCGAGTACACTTATCTCCAGTTTTGTTGACCCACTTCGCTGTTACTTGTTTTCGGTAATAATTGTTTGTAGATTTTTTCTGTTCTTGTTATTGTTGAATCTTATTTGTTCATTATTGTTAAGTTTTATTTGATTGTTATTGTTTTCTTTTTGTGTTGAGTATGCCACAAAAAAGTTGTTCTAAAAAGACAAGCCAGAAAAATGGTATATGATAATATATTATATATTGTTTCATAAAACAAGAATCATTTAAAGAAATTGAAGTGTTACAAAGAACAGCACAAGCTGTTTATGCATGTGTCATATTTTTAAAATTTAAAATTATATTTTTTCATTCCCAATTAATACAAATACTTAAAATATGTCAATCATTTTGTCTAAAAGTGTACGTGCGCAAAACTTCCCGCACTACGCCGCTTTTTGTTCAAGAAGTTTGCCGGGCGTTATACGGCTGTAGTTGTAATAAATATTTATTTACTCTCATTATTTGTAATGCTTCAGCAAGTCATTATTAATTTGATAAAACAGTGTTTTTTTATTATTCATAAGTTATAACTATGATTCTATCGATTCCAACTTCTATAAGAATAAAAATCGAAAAGATTCATGCTTGATTTTACACAACCCATCCCTACTAAATTGTCAAATGATTTGTCAAACTAATCTATCTTATTTAGACAAACTATAAGTTTTTATTGAGGCGGGGGGGGGGGGGGGGGGGGGGGACTGTGCCTCTCAGTGGTGCAGCTCAGCTTTCATTAAGATGAGGTCCATTATACAGTAATACGAAAATACATTTATTTGTACAAAATACATAGACACAATGTGCGGTCACAACAGCAGCCGACACGTGCCGTCCGGGATGCTGTACAGCGCCAGCAGCGCCGCCTCGCCGCCCGCCGCGCGCACCAGCCGCCCCACCTCCGTCTGCGCCTCCTCCACCAGGTCTGCGCGCTTCGCGAACCTGCCTCGCAGCGGGGAGCTGTCGTCAGTGACTGTCTCGCAGCATACATACAGCCGGACGCGGCGGACGGGGACACTCACATGTCGGCGAGCGCGTGCAGCAGGAGCGGCGCGGCGGCGGCGGCGGCGGCGCGGGCGCGGGCAGGCGCGCCGCCAGCGCCGCCACGCGCGCCTCGTCCGCCGCCAGCGCCAGCACCGCCACGCGCCGCGCCGCGCCCGCCGCCGCCACGCGCGCCGCCACGCTCGCCGCCGCCTGCAACCCGCCGCCGCCACAGTCAGCCTCGCGTCACACGCGCCACTCGCCACTCGCCACTCGCCATGTCGCACACCGACCTGATTCTCGATTTGTCTCCTGTAGCTTCTATTGAGTTTTTCGTCTCCGGTGACGAAGGCGACCAGCACGGTGGGCGCGCCGGCGCGCTCGCCCTCGCCGCCCGCCGCACCCCCCGCGCCCGCCGCGCCCGCCGCGCCCCCCGCCGCCGCCGCCTCGCGCGCTGCGCCTGCGCCGCAACCTTGCTTCAAATGTTGCTTACGCAGACACCGTATTCCAGTTGGTAGAGCCACAACCGGGGGCACTTTTACAACAATAACTTTTTTTTTTTTTTTTTTATTCTTTTAACAATACAAAACAATTTAATCTGGTTATATAAAAAAAACGCTAAATAAACCTCAATGGTTTTTCACTAGCGTTTCAGTGGCTTGCGTACATAAATATTGTTTCAGTTTATGCATAATGTTTTTTTGTGTTATACATTTTATTAAATGTGAGGGTAGTTCATTAACTAATCTAGTACAATGTATGATGCCGTGCGCTCGCCGTATACATTTTTTGCGCCAATAGTGTAGTACCGGCTTTCTGTTATCGCCCGAGTGCATATAGGTGTTCCTTTTTTTTAATAATTTTTTCATTAAAAAAATATTCTTTTATCAACAAATACTTAATTTTGGTATAGATAGGTAATATTTTACAATGGTCAAAAAGTTTTTTTTCGTTGTTTTGGAATTGTTCTTTAATTTTAGGTGACACAATTTTTTTAAGTATTTTAACTTGTAGTCTGTAGATTTGTTCGAGGTATGATTTATATGTACGGCCATAACTACCTAATCCATATTGTACATAGGATTCGGCCAGCGCGTATATAGCATTAACTTTACTTTAAATGGTATACGGTCTTTTAATATGGTAATGTTTGCTAGTAAACACCTTAGTTTATGGCACACAAAATCAATATGGTTGCCCCAGTTGAAATTACTATCAATAATTAAACCTAAATACCGTTGTGAGTCTACAATTTCAACGTTGGGGCATGTACAAGAAATTCGACTTACGGAGTGAAGACATTTGTCATTATGTGCCACCAAGCTTGAAGAAAGATCTTGTTTTAAGTATGGCGATTTTATAACCAATAATTTTGTTTTATTGCTATTTATAACTAACCGGGCGTCATGACACCATATCATTAATGCATCTAAATCAGCTTGTAGAAGTTTAAGAGCTATATCTGGATCTTTGTTTGCTACTACAAGACAAGTATCGTCTGCAAATTGATAACATGTGGAAAATTGAATGGAATCTTTTATATCGTTAACATATGTTGTAAATAATAACGGAGCAAGCACAGAACCTTGCGGTGTGCCTTCCGTTACATCTATTCGTTCGCTGAACGTCTGGTTTATCTTAACGCAAAATTTCCGATTTTGTAAGTAGTTCGTACACCATCTTAGCAACGGACCACGTATACCACAGACTTCTAACTTAGTGATAATCTGCTCGTGGTTTGAGTGACTGATTGCTATCATTTGTATTTAAATCATTCCACAGGCAAAACAACAATTGCATTTACACTGATTGAGCTGCTGGACCATAATTGTAGGACCCCTCTTCTTGCCATCTTTTACTAATCGGTAAAGAATATAAAAATAATATTAATATGGTTAAGGAAGGACATGCATGGGGAATCATTCTTCCGAGCCCATTACAACTAGACGACGAATCAGTAATATAGAAGAGATCGGGCAGCAGAGTGACGTACCGTCGGGCGCCAGATGGCGGCGCACCAGCTCCAGCGCGTCCCCCGGCGCCAGCACCAGCTCGCGCGCTCTGCAACCGACGCAGCGCTGCACTCCCTCACATCGTCACTTTCATACATTTCCAAGAACAATACATTACTGTTTTATTACTTAATACTCATCAAACGCTAAAACAATTCAAACCGACTTGCTGCCTTCCCAGAGGTCGACGCGCACCGTGTCGGCGAGCGGGCGCAGCAGCAGGCCGCAGGGCAGCGCGCGCGCCTCCTCCTCCTCGCCCTCCCACAGCGCGCAGCGCAGCCCGCGCGCCCACAGCTCGCGCGCCAGCGCCGCGCCGCCAGCCGCCCCCGCCGCCCCCGCCGCCGCCACCAGCACCTCGCCCGCGCCGCCCCCGCCCCGCCGGCCCCCAGCGCAGCGGCGCGCTCCAGTGACAGCGAGAAGCCGACCGCGCCCGCCGCGGCGCGCCCCCGCCCCGCCGCGCGCGCCGCCAGCCCCAGCCGCAGCACCAACTCGTCGTATCTTTAACAAAGGTTTTCTTACATAAATTGCTTGTCGATAATCTATACTATACATATAATAAAATTGAAGTGTCTGTTTGTAATTTCGGGAAGATGATATATTTGCATTGCTGATAACAAAAACCGCATTAAAAAAAAAATGTCTGTCTGAAGGGTAGCTGACATAGACGGGCATATTATAGGCTACTTTTTTTTTAATTCCGCGCTGTCAAAATGCGTTACGGGGCGTCAGCTCGTTTTACAATAAAAACCAAATTTTCAAAATACTTTAGTAGGAGATAAATTTAAATAAAACAGTCCGGATGCAGACCTGCCCCCGGCGGCCACCACGTGGCGCTCGCGCAAGCGTTGCGACGGCTCGCCCGCCACAAGCTGCCAGAAGACGCCGCTGTGCTGCTCCGCGCCGTACGCCAGCAGCGGCACCACCGTCATCGGAATCTGCGCAAGGCGGGGGGGTGAGGGCGTCAGTGCGTGGCGGGGCGTGGCGGGGCGTGGCGGGGCGTGGCGGGGCGTGGCGGGGCGTGGCGGGGCGTGGCGGGGCGTGGCGGGGCGCTCACCTCGCAGCCGAGCTCGCGCGCGCGGCTCTGGAGGAGCGCGAGGTCGCGCGCGGCGCGCTGCAGCACGGCGCTCCACTGCTGGCGCTGCACCTGCGCACGGCATCATCTGCGTCATACTGAGCCCCAAAAGTAGGCTTCACTTTCGTCGTTGCCGGATTATACATACATTTAAAAAAAATTGACTGTTTTTCGGCATGTCGCGTTTGTTACGCGTAATCTACAAAACCGCTGGCCCGATTTCTACGGGACTTTCACTGGGGAATAACCGACATGGACGGACACATTATCGGCTACTTTTTTTTAAACGTGCTGTCACGATAGCGATCCATCGCTATCTCCGGAACAAACCTGTCCGATGAGTTCGGGCAGGTCGGCCACGGGGAGCTCCGCATCGGCCAGCCGCATGAGCATAGCGGCGCGCCGGCCGCCCAGCGCCAGCGTCGCCAGGTGCGTCTGCAGCTGCTGGCGCGCCAGCCGGCCTAGCGCGAAGTCGCGCAGCGCGCCCACCAGCGACGCCGCGCGCTCCTCCGGCAGCCCCGCGCAGCGCAGCAGCGCGCGCAGCAGCTCCGCGTGCCCGAGCCGCAGCCGCGCCACGCGCAGCCCCAGCGCCAGCGCGCACCGCGCAGCGCACACCACCGCCTCCGCGTCCGCCCACAGGCCCTCCGCACCTGACCGCGGCGACACGATGTCGAAGGCGCACTCCAGCGCCTCGCGCGGGTGGTAGCTGCGCGTCGAGCGCTCGCGGTACACGCGCCCGACCGCGTAGCGCCGCAGCCGCTGCACGCCGCCGCCGGCCACCAGCCTGCGACACACCACGCGGCGTGTAGCCCGGCCGCCAGGGGGCGGGGGCGGGGGCGGGGGCGGCGTACCTCGCGAAGGGCAGGCGCAGGTCGTAGGGCAGCAGGCAGACGGCGCCCGCGGCGCTCATGAGGCGCACGGCGTCGGCGCGGGAGTCCCAGGCGTCGCCGCGCAGCGTCAGCAGCGGCGGCGTCAGCTCGTGCGCTCCATGGCTGCGGAACACCTGTGCATCGTGCGGTACACACTCCATGTTTTTTATTCAATTCATCATATTCGCTTCCAAAAAAATAACCGACCGCTTCTTAAGCTGTATACAAAGACTAGTTGTTCCCATGCGGCTTCATCCGCAGGAAATTATAAAAACTTTATTTTATTGTTTAAATTTGTCAAATTCTCAATTGCAAATGTCAAAGTTACTGTGACCATAATAACATTGCTTCTTTAATGTTGGCAGCTTGTAGTTTATGGTCCCTTTCCCACATGAAGGTTTTTTCTAATTTATATACCCCATAAGTTTAACAGTATGAAAATAAAAGCCTAAAGCGTGTCGAAAGTGTAGGGCTTTTTATTAAAGAAAGAATTGTTCAAAAATATGCTGTGATTGCTGACATCCTACGCCACAAAGTAGTGTGTTTGCGTTTTATTATACTAGTAATCGAGTATAGATACTAACGTTGACGACCGCGTCGGTGAGGTGCTGCAGGAGCGCGGGGTGTGCGGGGTGTGCGGGGTGCGCGGGGTGCGCGCGCGCCGGCTCGTGGAAGAGCAGCTCGTCGGCGGGCTGCGCGCGCTGCGCGAGGCATGCGCGCACGAGCTGCGCGTGCGCCGGCGAGCCGCGCTCCGCCAGCGCGTGCTGCAGCAGCGCGGCCAGCGCGCCCCGCGGCACGGCGCGCGGCACGTGCTGCGACGCCGCCAGCTGCGCGCACGTCGGCCGCTCGTCGGGGTTGGCGCGCAGCATCCACCTATCGCCCCGCCCTCACATTACACGAGTTACAACTTTCTCAATTGTGTTGTGAACTGCGCGCAATAAGCAAAGCGCAAGGAGTCGAGGCTGGCAGCTCGCGTCCACCGACCTGAGCAAGTAGACCTGCTTGGCGTTGGCGGCGGTGTCGAAGTCCGGCGGCAGCAGCACCTCGGGGCGGCGCAGGCGCGCCAGCACGGCCGCGCGCTCCGCCCCCGTCGCGAACGGCGCGTGGAACATCTCGAACAGCGTCACACCCAGCGAATACACATCCGCCTTCTGGTTGTAGACCCCCGCGCCCGCCGCGCCCGCCGCGCCCGCCGCGCCCGCCGCGCCCCCCGCAGCTCCGGCGCCACGTACATCGCCGTGCCCACCTGCGCGCAAGCGGTTTGGTGTAATAGGCATCCTGCGGGCGGCGCGAATAGTAGCATCGGGCAAGCAGGCGCCGTGGCCGCAATAGGCGCATTACACTCAATACACTCACCTCGCCCGTGAGCGCGCTGTCGCCTTCTTCTTGCGGTTTAGTTTTATCTGCGACAGAATAATAAGTTAGCTGCAGCGAGTCGGCGCCGAGCGCGGATACGAAGCGATCCCGCACGGAGACAACGTGCCTTCGGCGGAGAGGCGCGACAGCATGTTGGTGGCCAGGCCGAAGTCTCCGATCTTGACGCGGTCGTCGGAGTCGAGGAAGACGTTGGCGGGCTTGAGGTCGCGGTGGATCATGCCGCGCGCGTGCACGTGCGCCAGCCCCTCCAGCACCTCGCGGAACAGCCGCCACGCGCGCACCGGCTCCTCGTGCAGCCCGCCGTCGATGGCCTGCCGCAGCGTGTGCTTCTCACAGAACTCCATCTGGATGTACAGCACGTGCTGCGCGCCCTCCCCGTCCTCCCGCCCCCTCCTCGCCCCCGGTCTCGCCCGACACGCGCTCCGACCCGTCTCCGCCTCCTCCGCAATCGTCCCCTTTGTCGCTCTGGAAGACGATACCGCTCGTATCGTCATCGGGGCTGAAATAACAATATATCAAGCCATAAAAACAAAACTCGGGGACTCAGTGTGTCACTAGTCTCATCCATTAGTGGTGGCAGCGGCTCACCTCAGAGACCACGGGCCGGGGCCGTCATCTCGCTCGTCGGTGTCGGTGTCGTCTTCGATGTCGGTGTCGGTGTCGGTGTCGGTGTCGGTGTCGGTGTCGGTGTCGGCGCCGGCGGCGGCGGGCGGCGCGCCCGACAGCGACCACTCGAGGCGCGGCGGGGCGCGCGGGCGGCCGGCGCGGGGCGCAGCGCGGGACTCCACCCAGGCGTTGTAGTAGCGCACCACGTGCTCGTGGCTGAGCCGCGAGAGCAGCTTCACCTCGCGCATCACCTTGCGGTTCAGCGCCACGTTGCGCGGGTTCAGTTGGATGCGTTTGATCGCGTACACGCCGCAGTCCAGTTTGTTTCTCACCTGGACGGGGACGAGGCCGTCGTCGTACGAACTGTATTACTCTGTAGGATAACCGTTTACCGACACATGAGGCTGCGGTACCGACCTTGACGACGTCGCCGAAGCCGCCTTTACCGATCCACGAGAGCACCTCGAAGTCCTGGGAGAGCCGCGACGCGCCGCCCGCGGGCACGCCCAGCGCGTGCAGCCCCACCTCCGCCTCCGCCCGGTCCTCGCTTCGCTCCTTTGCCGCCGCCTCCGCCTCCGCCTCCCCTTCCCTCTCCTGCACACGCGTATTTATTTTATCTTCGACGAGGTGTCGCCCGCAAACTTCGTTAGCGCGAAATAGGGGGAAGCTGAGGGGAGACAAAGATCGAGGTACCTGTGCACGAGGCGAAAGCGGCGCCCGCGGCGGGCCGGGCTGCAGGAAGCCGTGCGCCGCCAGCCGCGCCGCCGGCCACAGCGAGCGCTCGTCGTGCGCCGTGCACCTGCCGGCAGCCGCCCGCGTTACTTCGCCGCCGCTCGCCGCTGCCGGCACGGGCTTGCCCCGGAGCCACGCTCACCTGGCAAAGAAGTCCCTCGCGTCGAGCGGCAGCCGCGCGGGCAGCGCGTCCGGCCCCGCCGCGCCCGCCAGCGCCAGCAGCACGCCGCCGGCGCACTGCACGTCCAGCGCGAAGCTGTGCCTATCGCAAGAATCGTCGCCGCGCATCAACTCGAGCGCGCGCGCGTCCACCGCGGCTCCCACCAGCCTGACCTCCCCGTCGGGGTCGAGGTAGATGTTGCGCGCGCGCACGTCGCGATGCAGCAGGCCCGCCTCGTGCAGCGCCGCCAGCGCCGCCAGCAGCGCGCGCGCCACGCGCCGCACCAGCCGCAGCGAGTCCCCCGCGGCCAGGTAGAGGCGCGCCGCGGCGGCGAAGCGGCGCAGCGAGCCGCCGCCAGCAGCCTGCGCGCCGCGAACAGCTGCGTGCGCGCGCCGCTCTGCAGCTGCACGGCGCGGTAGGGCTCCAGCGCGGGCAGCGCAGAGCGCGCACCGCCGCCGCCTCGCGCTGCAGCGCCGCCACCTGCAGCTCGCGGCGCCGCACGTCGCCCGCCGCCGGCAGCTGCCAGCGCCGCGCCAGCGCCGGCGCGCCGCCCTCCTCCAGCGCCAGGTGCGCGCTGCCCAGCCGCGAGTGCCCTGCGCACCGCCTCACCCCGTCATATGGCGCCTCATGCCGTCTCATGCCGTCGCCCAACGCTTTCGACTATAAATAAATAAATGAGGCCCTTCTCATTCGCTCGCCCGAGGCGTGCGATGCGCTCACCGAGGCACTGGCCGAGGTACATCTTAGTGTTGGCGGCGGCGAAGCGCACGGGGCGCAGGCCGCGGCCGGCGCACGCGCACTCGCCCCCCGCGCCCGCCGCGCCCCCCGCGCCCGCCGCGCCCGCCGCGCCCCCCGCGCCCGCCGCGCCCGCCGCGCCCCCCGCGCACTCCGCCTCGCCCGCCGCGCCCCACTCCGCGCCCGGCCGCTCCTCGTAGCTGCACTAACATCCCACATGTCGATCAAAAAATCACTCCTAACTGTCCTGTAGCAAATGAATCGAGCAATAAGTGTAAATCTACTTTTATCACTATTCGATCAAAATCAATATGCGATCGTTTGACCATTCTCAAGGCAAAACTAAATAATTAGTGTCGAACCAGAGCAGACGGAAGTCAGGCCGCGCCCCCACGTCCCCCGCGGGCTCCGCGCCGGCGACGTCGGCGACGTCGGCGGCCAGCAGCGTCTCCTGGCGCTGCAGCAGCGCCGCGCGCAGCAGCCGCTCCTGTGGCACACAGCCGCCAATCAAACACTGAAGTGGGTGGCAGGTGGAGTGCAAGGAGGGGCGGGGAGAAGCGGCTGCACCTCCTCGCGCTGGCGCAGCTGCAGGTCGCGCCGCCGCGCCGCCTCCAGCTCCGACTTCTCGCGCATCATCTGCTCGTAGAACGACAGCAACGGCTCGTTGTGTTCATGCAGGAATTGCTGAAATTGCAAAATACTAATATCACGCAGAAAATAGTGACACTAGCGCTAGCATTATTCACATTTCAGAAGATTTCTCATTCACTCAACAAAATGGACATGTGCATTTAAGGTATTGGTGTGACTCTCGCTGCTTACAAATCTATCAACTTCATTTTTTTAAAACATAAAAATCATGTAAGCAAAGCAACACACACCTGCGTGTGGCTGGCCAGCTGGTAGATCATGACCTCCCCGCACAGCCCCGCCGCCAGCCGCTCCAGTTCCTGCAGCAGTTTGTTCATGTTCTCCAGAGATAACCCTCGCACACTTCGCACTGAAACTTTTGGAGGCCTTAAACAAAACACGTTAATTCAAAAATAAGGAAAAAATACATTATTATATTTTACTGCAATAAAAGTTCAAGACAAGCAAATCCTGTTTAGGAAATGCCAAGCACTCACTTATCCGGATATTGATGGCAGCACTTGAAGGCCAGCGTGAGGGCGCAGTGGGCGCCCGCCGAGTCGTGCAGCGGCAGCAGCGCAAGCGCCACGTGCAGCGGCCGCCAGCCCGCGCCCCCCTCGTGCTCCGCCCCGCGCCAGCTCTCTTCCTCATCTCCGACCTCCACAACCGCATCCCCGTATATTGACTGAAGCCATTTAATTCAGACACAATCATTTCATGAATTAACTTACACTGGAAGCTGCATGTCATTGGTGTTTCAGGCAATGCTGAGTTGCCACCGCATGCACCTCACCTCAGTCTGTTTGGAGTCAGATTTTACTTCAATATTACTTAGAGAATGACAAATGTTGTATTTGTTAACATAAATGTATAAAATCTGACATTGTACACAATTCCTAGAAAATGTATACAACTCCGAAAATCCCCCAGAAATGTGCTAAATAAATGATTTTCCATACATCTTAGAAATCCATACATTTACATATGATCAAACAGAAATGAAATACCGAATTTAATATGTTACTTGATACGGGGAGATAAAATGTGCTTACTATTAAAAAAAAATAGCTTTCTCTGGTTAATTAAATTTTAAGCAATGTTTTATTGCACATGTGACAGCAAGTTATTCAACATATAACAAGGCAAGAACCAGTCATGACGGAGGACATTATATTATGAAAGGCATTTTGTATTGTCTGAGTTTAACAGCAGAAGCCAAGCAAGATCTAATATTTTTGATAGTTTCAATGCTACACCAACAATGATAGCATATTTATACAAAGGCATTGCTAGCTGATAGGGGGGTTATCCAATGACCAGGGGGGTGAGTGGAAAGCAGGAAAAAATGGGCTACCGCCCCCCATCTATGTTAAGATCCCAAATTAAAAATCATTTAAAATCAACTCCAATCAAAACAAGTGGTACTTTGGTAAATATATTTAACTCTGCAGTCTAGCAAAGATAGACAAATTTTCAACATAATTATTCACCATCACCAGCTCACTATATGTACCCACCAAGGGGCTCGGAGCCTACCCTAATAAGGGGTGACTAGGCCATAGTCAACCACGTTGGCCAAGTGCGGGTTGGTTGACTTCACACATATCTTTGAATTTCTTCGCCGATATGTGCAGGTGCATCACGATGTTTTCCTTCACCGTAAGAACGTCGGGTAAATTAAGTACATATGGAAATTCGAAAAATCGAAAATTACATTGGTACATGGCGGCGGGATTCGAACCCAAGACCTGTAGATTACAAGTCAAGTGCTTAAACCACTGAGCCACCGACGCTTAACAACATAATTATTAAGAACCATAAATAGCTGTTAAACATGTTTCTTTCATTTGATTCACAGAAAACCTGAGTTTTATACTTGGCCTACTGCAATATTGTAATTTTTATTCAACACCTAGGAAATGTGTACAATGACCAGGATATGTGTATTTGGTATTGTATACTTATCCAAGGAATAGTATACAATTCCTAGTTATCACACATTTCAGGTAACATATTGATAAATTCCCATTACAAAGGACAATATATCACCCAATGACAGAATTTGCATGTATTACTTTAAATGTATTTAAAAAAAAGGAACTTTTGTAAATGGTCTTTTGGTTGGAAAATGGTTTCAATGGGTCATAAAATTGTAAGAATATTAAAACCAAAACCATTATTATTGATGGTAGTGTGGGCATCCTCCATTGAAGAAATATCTTATAAAATAGCAAATAATATTAAGTAGCAAATAAAAGTTTAGACTACACCAAAAATAAAAACTTTTTATAACCTTTAATACAATAAGTTCATTAGTTTGACGTTCTTCCGGCGTATCGTCGCCCATATTACGTTAAATCGCCAGTATTATGTTCTTGTCAGTCATGAACTACGGACTCTATTTACAATTTTGAAATTATAATAAAACTTTACCTAAACAATAATAAATAATAATGAACCCAAACTTTTATTCTCTAGAGGTGGACCAATTTATAGTTGTCACATTTGACAACTATCTATCCAGTGCTGCCAACTGCCAATGAAAATTTTTACCTGACAATTTCGTAAACAAGGTTTTAATTTAAGCTCATTGTGTAAAAAAAATATGTTTGTATGGAGAAAGATCAACGGCGGGCCGTAGCACTACTAAAAAAGGAAAACTTACAGTAAAATACTTAAAGAGATTCCATATTAATTAATGTAGATGAACTGTTTGTTGATAACACAGAGTCGCGATAATACCTATGTAAGATAACTGGCTTCAATCAATAGCGTTGCGTTTTAGAACTGGTCTAGAGAATTTTAAAAAATACACTTTTAATGATTTTAATATTCACTGTACAAAACATTGTTAATCAAAGACTATTTTGTTTTATTAAAAATTGAATTAATTTAACAAAAACATTGAATTACTGCACATTTTCGAAAAGCCGTGGAATCAACTAGGGTTGTCGCCGTAGGCCTTAGATTTTGCAATTTGTTGGCCTGAAAGTCACAGAACACGGCAATTTCCGTCGAATTGGCGCACTAATTTAACGTTAACTTAGGTGGAGTCGTGGTCAAGCGCTGGTTTATTTACGTTTAAAGAAAAAAAGTTGTTATATATTTTAGTTTGATTTTTATATTTTTCAGATCCACAGATGGGCCAACACTTGAATTGTCATTTAGACAGTTATTGTGTATGATAATGTGTATGTTAAGTGCGCGTACACCTGAAACTAACATATCGCACAACTGTTTAGTCTCGCTTTGATTCCTATGAGCTTATATGAAGGTGCGCACACAACTCGATTTTTAGTTGTGAAATTAAACAGTTGAATTGGCTGCGAAACAATCGCATAACAGTTGTGTGATAGTTTAATCAAAGGTGTGCGCCCGCTCTAACTGTTATCGTATACTGTAAATATGTACTTGACTTGAAGTTTTAATCGGGCTTTAAGCTTTAACCTTAAAAGCTTTGTGAGGGTTGAGGATCTCGATGTCTTTCGTTTAAAACTATTTTAAGTCCTGCTATTTTTTTTTAATAACTTTTTTTAAACTTTTTTAATAACAATTTTATTTAAAGCATATAAAACATTTAGGTTGTATGTATTTTACTTGTAATTTTAGTTGTTGTATTCTACAGCGCTTTCGTTGTATGTGGTATGATCTGAAATGGTTTTTTTAGCTTTTTGTTTTTTTTACAAATTTCCAAAAATCGTAGAAAAAACCGCCTGTTGACAAATAAAATTACACTATTAGGTAGGTAGAAGAAAAGTCGAGAGTAAAGGATAGACATTCAGGTCCTTTACTTTATTCGCATTAAACTCGAAGCTTTTAATTGGTTACTTCAAAAATCATTAGTGTTGAATGTATGATAACATCAGTGGCAGTGACGGGAGAGCCTCGCCGGCTGTCGGGTACCGAGTACCGCAAGTTATTTTAGTTACTACAGCACAAAATCGTATCGTGTCAGTTTGATAAAGCGGATACTTGCAAGAACTTCAGTGAAGTTAAAACTGACTCCTACAAGTAACATATTGGGGGCGAAGGAGGCGAAGATTCGGGCTTAGGGTTATGCAGGGATAGGTAGGTGGCGGGTGAGGATGTGGGGCGCGGAGTGTGCGGCGGGCGGGAGGCGAGCGCAGTCGGACGCCAGCTGCGAACGGCGGCGGTCGACTCGGGAGTACGATGCGCATGCTGGCCGCGTTCGCGCTGGCGGCCTGCTGCAAGGCGGCTCGCGCCGCTCCACCCGAAGCGCGTCTCGCGCCGCGCAACTCTACACCCGCGCGCACGCTGCGT
Organism: Papilio protenor; assembly: GCA_029286645.1. Classification (NCBI taxonomy): domain Eukaryota; kingdom Metazoa; phylum Arthropoda; class Insecta; order Lepidoptera; family Papilionidae; genus Papilio; species Papilio protenor. The sequence continues at coordinate 1,855,903 of JAGSMZ010000031.1, read as the reverse complement.
TGCAGCGATGGTCTCGTTCTACCCGCCTGGAAGCCCCTTGAAGAAGTTCCTACTCTCGACATTGCCTTCCGCGGTCTTGTATACTTTTTCGCACTCCTGTACCTATTCATAGGCGTCTCCATAGTGTCAGACCGGTTCATGGCGGCCATAGAAGTGATCACATCGAGAGAGAAGGAGGTGCGCGTTCGACGAAACGGCAGCGAGCAGATCATCGTTGTCCGAGTGTGGAACGAAACCGTCGCTAACCTGACCCTGATGGCGCTGGGTTCGAGCGCGCCCGAGATCCTCCTGTCGGTTATAGAGATAGCCGGCAAGGACTTCCAGGCCGGTGACCTGGGGCCCGGGACTATTGTCGGCTCGGCGGCATACAACTTGTTCGTCATCATCGCGATCTGCGTAGCGGTCATCCCCGACGGCGAAGTGCGGAAGATAAAGCATCTAAGAGTGTTCCTAGTGACCGCGACGTGGTCGGTCTTCGCTTACGTGTGGCTCTATTTAATTCTTGCCGTTATATCACCTAGCGAGGTGGAAGTATGGGAGGGCGCTGTGACCTTCCTGTTTTTTCCCGCCACGGTGATGACTGCTTACATAGCAGATAGGCGTCTGTTAGTTTATAAGTACCTCAAGAAAGGCTATAGGGTTAATGAGAGGGGTGTTATTGTAGAAGTAGAAGGGGACGGATCTGTGGAAATGGCGTTAAAACCGGGAGACGAGTTCGCCACGGACGACGAGGAAGGTCGCGAGTTGGAAAAGTCGAGAAGAGAATACATTTCGGTCCTTCGTGAACTGAGAAGGCAACATCCCCAAGAAGACTTAGAAACGGTGGAAAGGATGGCTTTGGAGACGTTGATGTCTCGAGGTCCCAAATCGAGAGCTTTTTATCGGGTGGCCGCGACTCGTAAGATGACAGGTGGCGGAGACTTTTCCCGCAAAATCTCAGAAAGAGCTCAGAGCGATCTCAGCGAAGTGAAAGCGGAAATACAACGCCGCGAGTCGGAATCTTTTTCTGCGGAGCCTAAAGGTCCCAGCGTCCGGTTCGATCCCAATCACTACACGGTTATGGAAAATTGTGGGTCGTTTGAAGTGAGAGTGATCCGCAGGGGCGAGTTGAGCGGCGAGGTGACCGTCGCGTACGAGACACAGGACGGCACGGCCGAGGCAGGCTCCGACTACGTCGCCACGCGCGGTTGGCTCACCTTCGCGCACGGGGAGGCCGAGAAAAAGTTCAGTGTCGAAGTGATCGACGATGATGTTTTCGAGGAGGACGAGCACTTCTACCTGCGCTTAAGCTCCCCGCAGGGCGCGGCGTTAGCTTCGCCCTCCACTGCCACCGTGGTAATATTGGACGATGACTACTCTGGCGTGTTTGCCTTCCCTCAGAGGGACTTCGAGTTGACGGAGTCCGTGGGCACGTTCGAACTGCGTGTTGTGCGCACGGCGGGCGCGCGGGGTCAGGTGCAAGTACCCTACTGGACGGAGGATGGCACCGCGAAGGCCGGGGCTCAGTACGAGGAGGCGCAGGGCTTCGTAGTTTTCGAAAACAACGAAACCGAGTAAGAGGCATTGTTTATGTTTATATGCTTATATACATAATTACCAAATAACTTTATGCTCAAATTAAACAATATTTCATATTACTTCGGTATCTTTTTACATTAATGTAGCGTGTGAGCCATTATAGTAAAAGTATTTTGTTTAAATTTTGTGGGAATAACTAGATTTTTTTTTCCGAGTCGATGTTTCGTTGTAGCAGGCGAGCGGAATGTCGCCAGTTTGCTGCGCTAACTAAGTTAACGCACCAAAAATACTCGGGCCGTTGTAGGACTTCGAGTGAAGCCGCACAAATTGCGCTCCGGGTATTATAAATGGTGGACGAGTGGGCGAGCGCCACCCGGCGGGCGGGTCGGCGGGAGGCACCCGGCAGGCGGGCGACCTTCATCGCGGCGGCCGCGGCCTTATGCCATTAGCCCCGTCTACGTTTTCCCGAAACGATTGCTAAGTCCTCTCGTTACTTAAAAAAGTCGAATGATATAATTTTATTATCATATATTTAAATATATACTTTTTATGAAATTGATTTTGGAGACCGCACACGTACTAATCTGAGCGACATATGAGATCGATCAGATCCGAACATGTGTCTGTTACAGTATGATTCGCCCAATCTTAAAATTCCACTCCTTTCACACATGAAAACACAATGTTGCCTATGTTTTTTCGTTTAAAAGTAGAAAGTAATGAGATGTATGTATAGAAATATATGAGTATTTCATTATACAACCACGAATTGGGGTAAACCTTTATATTTACCGGAAAAACCGTGGATTTACCAAGAAGCAACAAGTTATGGTAAAAGTTCAAAGTGGTTAAACGACCAAACTCTTACTAATTAGCTCGAAACTCTGGTCGTGTAGAGGTATGTAAGTTCTCGGAAGTACTCCGAAGAATTGTTTGGAACAATTGCTGTTGCCGATTCCCGTTATCGTTCCATTCACGTCATTTCTTTGCGAAATTATCTGCCATCAGCCGTATTACCAAACCGTTGCAAGTTAGGTTTCTTTGTGAACCGAGCGTACCTCTTTTACAAAGGCCGGCAACACACGTGCGGTTCTTGTTATACTCTATTATCTTTAATAGCTCCACTGCTCGTCTGCCCTTAATCTTATTAATTAATTTATTGTGACAATTGATTGATATATACATATCTCAATATTACGTTGTTTGCTCATTTAGACGTGACTAAGCCTTAGCAAACCACACTGGCTTAGCGCGGGTTGGTTGACTTCACAGACACCATTACTTCGCAGCTACGTGCTGTTTGCATCACGATGTTTTTCTTTGTCACAGGAACGTCAGATACATTTGAAATTCCAGTCCAATGATAGATATTAGCGCTGGATTACAACACAAATAATGTAATGGAATGCACTGTGTAGGCTCCATTCGATTTGTACACACTCTGACCTCTAGCCCCAGCACTTTTGGACAAAAGGAAATTTAGCTGGCGCCCTGCGCCCTGGACCCATGGCACTCCTTACTCCGGGTGATGCTTCCCAGCTCTTACAATATCTATATTGACCTATAGTTGGCCGCGAGTTTCTTTCCGTGTATTCATTCATTATATTTGATCTATAAATAATATGAGTGTATAATGAGTTGGCATCGCGCTCTGCCAACAAAGTGTATCGTGCCGACCTGCGCTCTCCTACTAAATGTCGAGCGTCCGGGGTAGAGCAGCGTGCGACTTCGCGTGCATATGAACGTGCGACATGCAACATAACGTATTGCATTCAGATCTCGTAGACGTCAGATTTCAGAGCGTGTTACAGCCGAAATAACACAGTCCCGCCATCCTCCATTGACCGACATCTCACATGCAGTCGCGTATCCTTTCATAACATTTCTGTAACTCAAGAATCTACTTCAAGATTTGCACTTACCCTGTTGTTTTAAATGCCATAAACTTTTGATAACGATCATCATCATTTCACCTTTACGTCCTTATCCTGCTCCCGCAGATCAATCTATCTTTCATCTCATTCGTTACTCCTTTCTTGATCATACCACCTTTCACGTAATACATCCATCACCATCTATGTCTACCTCTGCCGGTATACCGCTGCACACTCATAACTTTGTTTTCACACTCATAAAAGTTTTTTTGTTACATGTGATTCATCCCGCTTCATAACATGACCATACAATGCTAACCTTTTACTCCTATAAAATTTGATGACAATAACTATTTTATTTGAAAAATAGGGGTTTATTTTAATTTTCGTCTCAATTGCGTCTCAAGGCCAGGGAAATGATGTTGACTTAACAATGTATCACGAAAGTTAAAACAATTGATTTTAACTTAATTGAAATAGTTACTCTTTGTTTGTGAATTTGTAAAAACATCCGCGATAACTATGATGTGATATGCAAGTTCTAAACTATCATCCAGCATTCCCATCAAATTTGTCCCGTCAGAATCGGTCCATCCTATCCGGAGATAGCGATCGGCCGCCATTTTGACAGCGCGGATTAAAAAAATATAGCCTATATAAAACTTCGGGGGCTTATTCAGTTTTATTCCCTCAGGCGGCACTTTTCTCCCAGTTTGCTCAGACTTTCGGTACATCGGCTCTTTAATCTAAAGCGACGGCAATATTGACCGTGACGTGGCAAGTAGAATAAATGCGGGATGGATGAAATGACGACAGCTCACAGGTGTAATATCATCATCGGCCTTTATCTGCCCACTGTTGGACATAGGCCTTCCCCAATACCTTCCATAGATTCCGGAATATGCGACCTCAAATTCCCCATATTTACAAGGCCATCGTAAGACCTGTCATGATGTATTGATCTGAATGTTGGCCAGTAAAAGAGACGGATGAAAGGAGACTACCGTATCGAAAATTACCCGGAACAAATGCAGCCCGCGGACAGACCGACAAAAAATGCAATTTTCGTTATCAGCAACGCAAATACATCATCTTCACGAAATCTGTTATTTTTTCGATATTGCATTAAGCGTTCGTTTGTTTAGGATTTATTATATTATTACAGATAAAGATGAGTTTTCAGTGCCTCCCCGGTGGTAGTTTATTGTTTAGATAGAACAATGTATTTCTACTGCGGTGACACTTTTATTAATACATGACTAGCTTTCGCCCGTGACTCCGTTCGCGTGGAATTAAAAAAAAAGCAAGTAGCCTATGTGGCCTTCCAGGCATTCATCTACATCTATGCCCATCTAGATACGTTCATCAGTTTAGGCTACAAAACTTAACAATTTCCAACTATCGATCCATCCATCCAAACTTTCGCATTCATAATATTACTAAGCTTGTGTTTGTTTCATCAGAGAGAAGTGAAAATATGACAATATAATTATATTGTAATGTATTATCTACTTCACGTGTGTGTTGTTGTTGTGTGGCGTTACAGGACGCGACGAGGACGCGACCTGACCACCCACCAGTACAATAACGGCGATCATTAAGGAGTGCTGGTAGTCACCGCTACAAGCAAAGGCAGATTCTGTAAATTGCTTCTTGACTCAATCGCCTCTCTAATTTCCTGCGTCGGATCCGGCGACAGACGAGACTTGCAATTAAGAAATTCACACGAATCTTGACAACGGGAAAGCCATACAATTTACGAGATTGATAGTGGATTAGTTTGACAGCTCACGTTTGCGAACTATACAGGGTGATTTTTCGGTAGCTACATGTTTGATTTTGAATTGAATGAAGGAGTACTTAACTACTTATAAACGATAGATATTCAAAGTAATATTCACATTAGTAATAGTTCGAATTAAATGAGCGGATATTTTGTTTTCGTTCATTCAATAAATATACCGTAATATACATAAATGATCGAAGTCTTTATTATGTACAATGTTATCAAGATCGCAAACGCCGCCGACCCGCTGCAAATGTGTGTGCGTTATGACTCAGAGCCTTTCAGAAAAAAGATGTCAGTGCGCCGGTGAGCGGGCGGCGGAGGGGCGGGGGCGGCCAATGCGAACTTAAAGGGGCACTCGTCTCAATTGCGGAATTACGAGAAAGAATCGAGTTTCCTTCTTACTGGCAATTGTGGCGGCCCACTCACTTGCCACTGCCCGCTTCCCATCATATTGCCGAGTGCCCTTTGCCCAGATTTGAGAATGCCACCGAAAGGTCTTCAACAGAGGTGTAACGTGTTCACTCAGTACCGATTTCAATTTTTTGTCAGGAATCTATTATAGTTTTATGGGAATATCAGATAAAATGAAGTAAGTATAAGTACTATCTGTACATCATCATATTTATTACGTTATGGTATAAATGGCATTTGGATGGATGGATGTTTCTTACTATGTATCTCCCTAAACAGCTTGACGGAACTGTAAGAAAGGCACAGATGTAGAACATAAAAAGAATATACATATATCCCTATTTATTTACTTTTTTAATTCCGCGCGGACTCGCGGCCAAAAGTTTTCTATAAAAAAATTATAAAACAAATGCGCATACGCGATTTTACATATTTTTAATTTGACATCCATTAGAATGCCAGCGTATGTTGAGGTGATAATAATAGAACATATACAAAATGAGAGTGATAATGAACATGAAAGTGGCGTAGCGCGAGCTGCTAACGAGCTGCTTCGGTTCGCACGCCGCTAATGAATTGCGGCGGCGGCGGAGGTGCAATGTGCTGTGCATTCAATCTAATTTCGCGGACGACTCATCGGACGTTTACATCATTCTATAAACTTTTAAACTGTTTGAAATTGGACATACCTACCTAACTAGAAGAGGGCAAGGTGATACAACAACTAGAGAAGTCAGCTAATGCCGGTCCTGCTGCGCTTTGAAATCGAGATGTGTAGACAAAACAACAGATTTCGTTGCGTCGCTCTACTAATATAGATCGAAACATAAAAAGCTATTTAAAAACCGGGTAACTCCGTAGTCGTTTATTAATTTAATACGTTTAAGTCATTACTAATTTCGCAACCGAAAATTTGTTAAATCAAGTTTAAATTATTGAATATGTAACTTTATAAAAAAACTCGCATCAAACTATGACTTGAACTTAAACCTCGGCCCTAAATTTATATGAGGTGAGTGCGAGGGGAGATCGATAACATTAGCAATGCATCGGCCGCCTCCGCCCGCGCCCGCCGCGCCGCCCGCGCCGCCAGCTCCGCTCGCACGCATACTTCTCGGTGTCTGCCTACTGTTCTCACATCCATACCTTGAAACAACCCTTGAATCTCTGCTAATTGTATTGCAGAAAATTCATTCCTCTGCGCATCGTAGAAGAGGACAGCTACGAGAAGGACGTGCTGTTTTACGTCAACCTGGGAGACCCAGAGCTAGTGGACGGTATGCTATGACATCACTACATTCTCACCTCTCGTAACACCGTTACACGCACGCGCACGCGCACCACGCATGCAACACCCCGCGGCAACATCTTGCCGTTAGTCAATATATGTTTCTCGTTGATATATTCACATTTTATAATATCAGCCTTAGCATGAACAAAAGACCTTTCACTTAACTCCTTTCATCCGTAAGAAAGTTTCTGAGTAAACCTGGCGGCACGCCAAAGAACTAAGCGCCGAATCCGAACAGGACATGTTTTACGTATGTACATATATACTCATACCTTGAAGCGCACATGACAGAACAAGTAACGTTATTCTGCAACCAGAAACATAACTGGCTGATATGTAGCGTTGAATGGTCCGACTTGGATGGCGATGGATAGGTCATATGATGCGCTTTGCCAAAAAAAAATAGAGTAGATGGCCGGTCTGCTGCACTCATGAGTCGGCTGTGACAAAGACTTTCGACTGGGAAGCGACAATGTAATTAGGAATATCTTTTAATACTTATCCCGGTTGAGATTATAAATTCCTTAAAGTTGCCTGCTCGCTGCTAGGAAATTGTAGGCGCTGTCCGACACCATCGCGGTTTGTTATACAACCGGCATGTCAGTTTATATGATTAATTATGTAATCTATCAGTATTGCCTGTATACTGTTATATATAAAAAACATATAACTACTTCAGTTAGGTACACAACAAGACTTTATTACACTAAATATGTATTTTGTATACTACATAAGTGTGTGCCTACTGCATAATGTTAAGTAGTCTTGCATTATTGTTGCGGTATGTTGTGAATGGTATGTGGTGTGTGCATTCACTTGGATACGTTTTGTTCCTGCTTGCGCGATTGACGTTGTCGTCTTGTCGGCGGTCGGGCGCGCCCTCTGGCGGCCGGGTCTTGACGCACCTTGCCCTACCTTGCCGCACCGCCTCTCTATCTTCTCTCTCAAGTAAGATTAGCTTCTTCTCTATGGTAGAAACCATATTAAATAGCGATGTATGTTTTGTTTGTTATTATCTTCATATCTAGTACAAAATCGATTCAATGCCTCAGCTTTAGCGCTCAACAATCTTGCAAATATTATTATGACCTCGTACATAAGTATATAGCGAGGAACGCTAACGCCTTGCTAAGTGTAAAGTTTCGCTTCCATGCGATCGAGTGGTACGAGCGAGCGGCTGCTCGGCGCCACGGCCCGCCGCCTCGGTCCCAGCATCACGCAGCATCACGCAACTGTCCACAATTCCCGTAGCTGTAGCCGCTGTCACAACCTGTTTTCTGTTATATAGCAATCAATTGACACGTAGCAGCCGCCAGTAACGCTAAGTCCCAGCGCGTAAACATCTTCGATGCATTTCTATACGCAACAGGAAAATCATTTTTTAATTTATTTCGGTAAAAGTATGTGACGGGACGGGTTACCGGCACATCTGGTATCTGTCGGCGCTCAATCCCCGACCGATCCCACATTGCTTACGGGAGAAACAATCGGTAAGTTACGACGACATATTATGTTGACGCTTTAACAATAACCAAACTCATGTTTAAAACTGGCGAAGACTATTCTTCTGGTAGTCTAGATTTCAGAGTAACATGCAGTTATTATCGTACTCTAGTAATATGAGCAAGTAAATTGAAAATTACACAACAACACAGATGGCGGCGTGGCGTGTGGGCGCACGCGGCGGCGCTGGGGGCGCTCGGCGCGCTCGGGCCGCGGATCAGCCGAGCACCTGACCGCGCTGCCCGACCAGGAGGCGGCAGTGGCACTCAGGGGCCTGCCGCGCGCCGGTGACCTCACTCGCGCACAACTTCGGGTCAAGGAGAGCAAAGAGTTCAAGGTTCCCCCATATTTGCTTACAATACCATTTTAATGAGTATTACTTGCGCGACCTCTACAAATGTACGAGGAACTCCCGAGCTGCCTTGACAGCGACACGTCGTATTGCAGAGCACGGTGGACAAGCTGGTGCAGCGCGCGAACGCTTCCATCATAATCGGGACGTCGTCGTGGAAGGAGCAGTTCGCAGAGGCGTTGACGGCCAACTCAGGTGGCGGCCCCTGTATGAGTAATGAGTGAGATGCGAGGAGGCGGTGGTGGCGGAGGTGGCTGAGGCGCGTCTCGCTGTTGCAGGTGCTGAGCCCGAGCAGCCGCCCTCGTGGTCGGACTACGTGCTCCACGCGATCACTTTGTTCTGGAAAATCCTTTTCGCATTCGTCCCTCCCACCGGTGAGTTGTTCCGACGTACGTTTTATGGAATAGGAATTAAAGGGAACAAATATCAATAAGAAAAAAATTAGTTATTAGAGTTAGTTACTTCTAGTAGGTAACTACATGCAATCAAGACATTTAACTAATCGATGATTAGCTGAATATATTTCTTCATTTACTTACATTGCTATATATTATCTCTAGATATGGCTGAAACCCACAAAATTATTGATAATTTTGTTGAATTGTTGTGTTGTCCCCGTAAAAAATAAAACATCTAGAGCTATATATTTATAGTACCTATGTACGAGTACATACTACTATACATATACGTATGTATACTGTACACATACGTTATTTACTGTTCACCCTCCGTTCACGGCGTTCACCGGGAGAACATAATACCTAACAGTTATCAACTAGTTATCTCTTGCAAGGAAAAACTATTTTCCTTCTTTCTTGCATGTTTCCAACTTTGTTAGCTCAAACTAACTTTTTATACCAGAACTAAGCAGGTACTTAATTACGAGTATATGGCCAATATTCTTTTATTCACAAAAAATTATGACAAACTAGCTTTCGCCTGGGACTCCGTCCGCGTGGAATTAAAAAAAAAACTAAGTAGCCTATGTGTTCTTCCAGACCGTACTCTACATCTATGCCAAATTTCATCGAGATCCGTTCAGCCGTTTAGGCTACAAACTCTAACAAACATCCATCCATCTAAACTTTCGCATTTATAGTATTAGTAAGAAGTGGGATAAGAAAATCGCATACTAAATCTACATTTCTTTTACTTGTTATATAGAAAATCTTTACATTTGACTAATTTCACGTATATTACAGTAAAGAGTATTTGTTTCTGTTGTTATGGCGGTTGTGGCGGTTGTGGCGGTTGTGGTGCCAGACATCGGGGGCGGGTACGTGTGCTTCGTGGTGTCGATCGTGTGCATCGGCCTGGTGACGGCGGTGATCGGCGACGTGGCGGCGCACTTCGGCTGCACGCTCGGCATCAAGGACTCCGTGACCGCCATCGTCTTTGTCGCGCTCGGCACCAGCATACCCGGTCTGTTCCTCCACCTCCTTATCGCCCTTCATTCCTCACAACTAAATCATTTTATTATTACGTTTTTACATATCATAATGTGGCTAACAAGCAAACGGCCAGCCGACCCATTCCTCCGAAGGTGTTAAAACAGGCTTTACCACTGTTATTACTATTTTACGACCTGTTCTAATTACTTCTTATCCTATTCTACTTTAAAGAGATTTTTGCAGTGAGGTACTCATTCCATTAAACGGCTAGCAGCGACGAGGACTGCGACGACGAATCGCATTCGCATCTGGGCGTCCTCATACCAACCTAGACACGTCGCTCACAGACTCGCGCAGCTAACTGCGCTACTGAAACCAGCTCCAACTTTACGATTTAAAAACTATAATTAACTTTATATCATAACATAAAAAACACAATAAAATTCAGAGTTTCGTATATAGATTGGATAGCTAGGGATCCGCAAGCGACGAGCAATGTGACACGTGTACTCCTATGTGGCAGACACGTTTGCCAGCAAGGTGGCGGCCATCCAGGACCAGACAGCAGACGCGTCCGTGGGCAACGTGACGGGCTCCAACGCGGTCAACGTGTTCCTCGGCATCGGCGTGGCGTGGACCGTGGCCGCCGCCGTGCACCGCGCGCGCGGCGAGCCCTTCCGCGTCGACCCCGGCAAGTGAGCGCTTCCGCCTTCCCAATCTCCACGTCCACCTGTCGTGATCGAAGATGATTCGCTTTTAAACTGAAGCGGTCGCTGCCACCCAGGCAAGAGGCGAGTCTAGTTGCCTCGGCGGGCGGCAGCGACCGCGGTATCAACTCACTAAGGCCAACTTATCTGCACTAAGTGATAGTGCGCCGTGTGAGGTATGAGCGCAGTACGAGCACGATGTATCGGTCGGCAGCCTGGCGTTCAGCGTGACGATGTTCTGCTCGGAGGCGGCGCTGGTGGTGCTGGTGCTGCTGCTGCGGCGGCGGCGCGCGGTGGGCGGCGAGCTGGGCGGCCCGCGCGCCCTCAAGCTGCTCACCTCCGGCTTCTTCTTCTCGCTGTGGCTGCTCTACCTGCTTATGTCCGGCCTCGAGGCGTACGACGTCATCAAAGCATTTTAGTGGCCCCAGATATCTAACTCTATTGTGTTCATGAGAAAACTGACTGATATAAAGTGAAAGCATGTTTTCTGTTACAGTTTACATTTTCATATGTAGGCATATATTTAATGGTATTAAATATATGTATAATGTACTTTTAGTATTAACTGCAAAGGCACGAACTCCGGTCACTCCTCCAGATACTCTGAGGATGCTTTATCGACATTTACTTTGTATTTGAAGTAAATACCTTCATCTTGGTAGTGTGAATGGTGGTTAATACTCGAAATAATCCTTTTAATTTTGTCCATATCTAGTTGGTAAATCTTAGATTGTCCGGAGTTGGTGCTTTTACAATAACATAATTATATTAAGTAAAACATGGGAAAGTGTCGTGCTCAAATGTACAGGTGTAGAACTGTTGTCGTGTTTCCCTCTTCCCTTAGTCGTTTTTCTCTCATATTTCCATTAAAGATAGTTGTAGCCTTAAAGGCTGTGCTTTCAAGGTCTAATTGTAGAATGTAAGTAAGTCATAACTAAGACTAAAGCATTACGTAAGAATAACATCGACATTTTTAATTTGTTTTGAGAGATCTCGTAACTTGTAGACGAAGCCATAATATTGCAAACGCTTTATCGAAACTTACAAATAATGCGGCTTGAAGGCTTCGGGCCGGACGAGGCTGGGCGCAGCCCACCTCACATCCTCGTTACTAAGTATAAAGTAAGACGAGTATGTGTTGGTCTCAGTATCGTCTCCTGTCTACACTATAATTATTTGGTAATTTATTTAAACTAAATGTATGAATCCTTCCTACTGCACTGCGATTCTTTCATATTATGCACTATTTCTAAAACTTCTAATATCTAATGACTTTAAACACAAAAAAAAAACTTGAGCCGCGTTCATCAAGGAGTGGCGAGCGGCGCGGCGAGCTGGGCCCGGCCCGGCCGGCGCTGCGGCGCGCTGCCGACTCTCGTTTCTTGTGTGACTCTTCCATGTGCACTCTCCTGTACCTGCGAGCCGGGCCAGCGCGACTATACGTTGTGTAAATGGATCTCCCAACAACTGCAGCCTTGTGATATGCTGATGTAATAACAGGTCCGTTGATACAAAATTAACTTATGAAAACATGGTAACTAAACCAAAATGTGCTTTAGAAACGAAAATTCTATCATGGGGCAGTACTTGTTAGCGTTCCAATGGGCTCAAACTCACACCGCACGAGAGCAGTACAAGTAAGGCTAGCTCCGCACTCCGGTGGCTTGCGGCCCTTCCTCCACGCCGCCCGGCGCCGAGGCGCTGCGGGCTGGTGCTAGGCCGCGCTGGTTGGCGTAGGGGCGCTCTTGTCGGCGCTGAGCCGTACTGGTCAGAGATGGTTAACAATTGACAGCACTTTTTTAGTGACTACGGTGGTCGTACGTCTGTGAATGAAATGGCATTTTTATACAACGCATTCTAATTATATGTATGTGTGTCCGGCACATGCGAAGGCGAGAGGTACAGCCTGTGACGCTGTCACTGCCTCGGCGCGGCGCCACTTTGTATTCCTATCTATTCTATTACAAAAGCAGTAAAACTAATTAAACAGCCCGCCACCAATTAACTCATATATTATGTACCTTTGTAATATGTATAAATTAAGTATAAAAATGTACAATGTTCATAAAATAACAACGGCTTATGTAGAATTTATTCAGAAATTTATTGTATAGTTTCAGAAAGCTTTTACAGCGTTATTATTATTAATTGTTTACAGATTTTTATATATTGTTATATTTACCTCGTTTAGAGAACTGCACGAAGTTGTACTTGTGGCGTACCGCTTCGATCATATTTTATAAGGCGCGGTGGGAAGTTTTTATTTCATGTTGCCATATTTGAATGGAAATGTTCAGTGTGTCAGTTGCGAACATTGTTTTTTTGTGGAATATTGTCTACTACTAGCCCTGCAAGTGGTCAGTGCGCGATGTACACACGGAGCACACTCTGACACTGATAGTTTATAGCTCATGGCATACAAAGTGTTAACTTTCCGAGGTTGACTATTTATTGTGATCTGAATAATGTTCCACTTAGTTATGTCTGTTACTGTAAAAGCACGAACTCCGCTCAATCCTAAAGGGTGAGCAATCTGTCGGTATTGTACCGACCATACTAAGCTATACTAAAGTAAACTATTTTTATTTCAATTAACTATCATTTATCGAAAAACTAGCTATTGGTAGAATCTATATAAATATAATTTTTATTGATTGATTGCTTGTAAGAAAAATGTCTACGTATCAATAACCTTGAAGACTTTCACCTCAGCTACTCGGTAAATCAGGTTTTACCGCTAACCCCAAGGAGCCGCCGCAGTTCGCGCCTTTGCAGCAATATACATATTCTTAGGTAAATAGGTATATCGGTAGTTGTGTTTTTATTGTAATTGTTTGTATGTACCTAATTGTTTACGTCCAGAGCTAGTGACCGGCAGCTAGCGGCTAGCGGCTACCGGCTAGCGGCTACGGCTAGCGGCTAACGGCTAGCGGCTACCGGCTACCGGCTAGCGGCTACCGGCTAGCGGCTACGGCTAGCGGCTAGCGGCTACCGGCTAGCGGTAAGATATTGAGATATTCACTTGTTTGTAATGTAGTTGTTATAACTAATACTAAGTTAATTTGTTACTTGCGGACTTGTTGTTGTTACGTCGGTTTTCTTATTGTCGTTTTTGATTATTTTTTTAATATTCTTTAATAAATACTAAACATATTGATTATTTTTATAATAATATTTAAACAGTTACGCTAGCGGGCGGCGGGGCGCTGGGGTTTGTTTTATAACTAGTTGATAAAAATAGTATAGGTACAGTGTTACAATAATAATATGAATAAAATGATTATTCAAGATTGCTGCCCCGGTCTGACTGCGCGGTCGCTAAAGTTCCTCTCGCTCCTCTCCCCGCCCCGCTCACCGTCCTCGCTGCCACGTGTAGGCCGCTCTCCGCTAGTCGTCCGGTTGCCAAGAGAATTCACCTATAGTTTTATTATCTCAATCGGCACTACGCTGATGCTTCAATTATCTGTTCTATCATAGCATTAGATATCAGGCACCGTCCTTTTTTGTGTTCCTCGCATTAGTTTATTTAGAGGTCCGCCGCCAGCGCCCTGGACCGCGCCCTGGACCGCGCCCCGACCGCGCCCCGGCCCGCGGCGACGGCGACTTATGCCGCCGCGTCATACTTCTTGTCACGAGTGTACGACCTGAAGGCCTGTGTTATAATTTGTAATGGCGTGTGACGTATTTGGTACAAAATTAAAGAAAATTTATATTCAATGTGTTTTATTTCTGCATAAATGCTGTATCGATGTCAAAATACATGTTCACGACGACGCCGACATAGGACAGTATAACAGTCTGTTGACCTTCACGCATCGCTCTTTCGCTCGCCCAAATAAATTGCCATTTCTTACAACTCAGTAATAACCAGTTATTTTGTTATCGAAAGTAGATTGTAATAAGTACAAATTGCCTTCTTGTCGGGCTGAAGGTCGCGGCGGGGGAGGGGACCTCAACTTCGCCGCTCCTACACGGACATGTCAAAAGCGAGCCACGAACATTGACACTAATGAATGTTAAGTTAATATAAGTCTCTCTTTCCGCAAATATAACTACTTACTGTAAGTAAACTAAACTAGCTCAGGGAAAAAATATGCGACAAAAGTCTTAGTTAATTCAGAACTATCTAGATATTATGTATGTAGATAACTGAAAGTAGTTAAATCATGTTTCACTCTCGTAATTAATCCATCTCAGTCATATGTTGAGTTGTTATAAGGGGATGATTCGGGGGATGGTCGATCATCTATTAGGAAACAAGGAATCGAACTTTTTATTTTATTTAAAAAATACCACAATCATAATATACGCCGGGAAAATCGAACTTTTAAAGTGTAGATAAACAAAGTTAGCTTACGAGCGCCGCACACTACATCCTTTATGAAAAAATGACCGTCACATCGACGCTTTATAGAGGGCTGTTCGCAGAACGTGATTCAGAGCACGACTGCCGCCGTCCCGCGCACCCTCACACCCCTCGCACCCCTCGTCATTGATACCATTACTTAATCCATATAGATACATCTTTTTCAATTATTTTATAAACATCTTTACATATGTACTCATATGTAATATACTAGCATATTTAAACTCTTACAAAGTTGTTCGGGCAGGTGATACTCGTATTGGCGCTTTTGTCTTAGTCACTTAGCATTTATTCCCAACAAGTATTTTGTTTAGCAAGTTAAGTATTTAATAAGATTTTTATGGCGGTGCGGGCGGCGGGTGCGGGCGACGTGACGCCCTTTCGTTTGCTACGTGACTCGTAGTGCTGCATGGTGTTCGTAGCAGTTCCGTAGCGTTCGTATTTGCGTAGCACTTGTGGGCAATAAATAACGTTGCAAAACTCAATACACTCGCGACACAAGGAGCAAGGTGCTCCGTCGCCAAGGAGAGGGATAGCGGCATTAAACAGTCCGCTATTGCAAAATAGACTTTATTGCCAATTTATGTACAAATCAAAAGCATTAAACTACGAAACGATAAAAACTATATTAATTAGCTTCATGTTATATTTGAGTGTCAAATGATAGAAACGTAAAAAATAAGTGCTAATGTTTTTGTAATATTAGTGTGATTTGAACAGAAATCCACAACGTTGCTATCAAAAAAACATTACCCAATCAACAGAACGAATTTACAAAACCAAATGACTATAAATATTGATGGAAAATTCATTGAATTTCAAATAGAGTTGATTCGCAAATCTGGTTCGTTTGTTCGCGGCAAGTGAATGCGATAAATAAACATTGCCAGTTAACGTGAAGAGACACTCCCCGCGCCCCGCACTCAGCACCCCGCGGCCCGCACAGCGTGCCCCGCACCCCGTGCCCCGCACCCCGCGCCAGGCTCACCTCGCGCGCCCCGCGCTTATACTGCATACTACCCGGGCCCAGCCATATTTAAATAAATTATAAAAGTTCTAGGATTCACCTTCGACTCCGTCCGTGAAGATTACAAAAAAACACAAGTAGCATTTCTTTCATCGAGATGCCTTCAGCAGTTTACGTTCAAAACTCTAACAAACATCCATCCATCCAAATTTTCGCATTTGTAATATTGGTAAGGTAATTGAATTGATTACCTATTCAGTAATTGAATGTGTCGTGGTAATAAAAACAAGTGTGGAGCGGTGTGTGCCGCGCCGCGCCGCGCTCACGTCCTCCGGAAACTTCTTCATTTAGCCTACATTTATAAAATTCCATAAAGTTAATGTTTTTAAACATTCACGTAATGCTCTGTACTTGGATGTGACAATGTAAACTATTTTATTCGCGCATTCCGCAAGTGGCCGAATGTTTTTTCCGTCAGCCATTATATTTGTCCGACAAAACGTCGAAATTAAGTATAATTAGTTTAGCAAACTTTAAGCTAAGTCTCGGTAAGCAAAAAGAAAACTAAATAAAATAAATAGTCACCGGCGCCCTCACTCCCAAGATGGTAGTCGGCCTTACTGCCGTGGTCTCGCCTTGCGCCGCGAGAGAGAACTGCTCTCTAGATAGTTAGTTATCAAGGTTTCTGACTGTAAAGTTTAATGGAACATAAAAGTATGCGAACAAATTATCGATACACTAATATAAGAAATGTGTCCTTGATTATTCGAATTGTTGAAAAGGAATTAACAAATGTAGTTATTATGTTAAAGGGGCACGGTGGGGGCACATTGTTTTATAATTGCCAAGTTCCGTGTTCAAGATTCAGGCCTCGCTGGAACTCCCTCGTAATCACTAAACGAGAGGAGGCAGGGGAGGGAGGTGTATAATGGCTGTCGACTGCGAGGAGACCCCCCCCTAGACCACCCCGGTACCGTCACATTGAATCGACAAGGAAATCGCTTTTGTTTTGAGGACTCGGAATTGAGAGGGACATTATACACAAATTGTTTAGTTTTGCACTTTGTTATTCAATTTGTTGAAAATATTCCTATAAGTAGATAACAAAGTTGACACGACTACTAACAGATAGAGACAGATAATTCTCTCCGTTCCACAAATACATAACTAAGTAAGTAAGTATTACTGTATTATAATAATATTAAATTGTTTGTAATCTAATAAGACAGCAAGATCAATCGTAAACACAGTAGACGTCTTTATGTCACGTTATAAAACTACTCAGTTTTAACTAAACAGTGAAATGTAAAGGTAACACATATTCTTACTTCGACATCGATGTTTTTATACGTAAGAGAATGTTACAAATGATGAAGACAAGTGACATTACTGGAATAGAGTGACCGCCGCCACCGCTTATACCTTCACATCTGCAATACCTAATTCAAGAGGATGCAGTTCGGTTTTTTCCTTTCCTATACATCCCTTCCCCTTGCAAGTCCATCTCCCGTTGCCTTTGGAAGAGGAAGAGGTCTCGTTTATCCCCATCATCGATCGGCCAAAAGATGAAATACTTCCACTCGCCGCCTGTCTTCTGTGCAGTCTTTTAGTTGCTTCGGGTTGGGAGAGCGGCTTGGCTAATGCCTAATGATGTAACGCAATAATATTTTCAATTATAGCGTTTGTTTACAAATATTGTTGTAATGCCGGAGCGTTGACTTTGATTGCTGGACTGGAATAATGTAAGCCGGACCGTGCATGTAACTTCCTCGTGGTAGCAAGGCAGCCAGTTCGGTCAGTGCGCCGGCGCAGTCGGGCACGCGCACACCGCTGCGTATCTACGTGCGCCGTGCTCACATAGTTCAATCCGTAGTAGTGTAATTACACAATTTTTATTACTTACTGTGGTAAAGTGAAAAAAGAATAAGACATGTGTCCGTTCTCACTAAAGAAAACTTCAGGATATTTAGCGGCCTCTTGTTTTACGTCGTAGATACGTATTTGAGTTTTGTAAAAATCGCTTTTGCCATTCACATGTCGCTCCAACGTTACGCAGTGTGCTGTTACATATAACTAATAGCATTTCGTAAACCTGAGGCTTGTCTATAAATGCTTATAAAATGCGTTGTATTTTTGTTAATGAACAAATTAAAAAATAGTCAAGTATTTTGTTTGGAAGTCGTAGGCATCAATTGTTGCAACGATTGAATGATGTTTAACGAGTGATTATTTGTGTTTTCTAAATTGTATTATACTTATTTCTATATCGTTAGTTAGGTAAAATGTGTATAAATCATGTAACAATTAGGTCACATTGACATAAACCATGATATTTAAGTAATAGTAGATTATTTTAGTAAGAAATTTTGAATGTTCTTTGACAACCGGGCGGAACTATTACGCGAAAGCATTCGGATTCGGATGGGCTGGGAGCAGGGGGTAGCTGCAAGCCCATGCGTAATACGTAAATTGTTCGCTTTTTATTACATCCTCCACATTTTCTGTAGCAATTCCTTGCTAAAATCTTTTAAGGTTTTATGACTAGAGGCGATTCTTTTCATGCATATGTACCTACGAGTATATCGGCGATTTGCTCGGATTTTGTGTGAACTCGGCGACTGTTCTTTTATGACAATTGAAATGGAGGCGGCGCGACTCGGTTATAGGGTAAAAGGTTAACGCGCATTACTGAACTGCTTGGCCACCTGGCACTCGCCGCCGCGCCGCCACTACATCGATATCGACGGTCTAGCTGCGATCGTATTGTTGGCAACGGACGTCAAGGTGTCGGCGGCTAGCATTTTGACGGGACGGCGCGGCGCGGCGCTGCCGTATCGCATGGACGAGGAGTGCGCGATAACCTGAGTGTGATGGTAAAATGACAATTAAGATGGTTAGGGAAAAAAGCAATTAATTTTTATCTTACATAATATTTTCTCAAGCTCTATAAACACAAATCATCATTATTTACTTTACGAGTAGAGTAAATGAAGTAATATCTTAAAAGATTAACTAATTAATTTCCATAACCGGATTAAGTGCAAAACTTGAAGAGATTATTTATATGTATATGTAAGTTGTCATTACCAATGTAATATCATCTTTATCATCATCATCGTCAACATCAAAACACAAGGCTTGGCGATACGAAACTTGTTTCTGTAATAATGGCTGCCATGCACTGGACTACTTGGATCTTGGTGCTTCAAGTGCTCGCCCACAACGCGAACTGCGACCACGACGCACACAGTGACCACAACGACCACATAGACCACCGCGACCACATAGACAACAGTGCCCACAAAGACTATGGTGACCACAGTTATCACAACGAACAGGGTGAACACAATAAGCATGGGGACCAAAAAGACCACAGTGCCTACGGAGACGACAGTGACAACGGAAACCAAAGCGACCGCAACCCTTACAGCGAGCACGACCCCAACAGCGACCGCGGCGACAAAAATGTTAATGGCGATCACAGCGGCCACAATGACCCTGACGCTAACAGTGATCACGGTGACCATCCTACTAATGACGATCAGAATGACGGCGGCATACACAGTGCCCTCGGCAACCATGGGATCTACAGAGACCTCGGTGCTCGCGGCGATCTTGATGACAACGGCGATCATAGTGACCAAGATGATAACAGCGGCCACAACGCCCATGTCGATCATAGCGCATTTGTCGACCACAATGTCCGCAACCCCCACGATGCCCACAGCGTTCAAACTAGTCACAAGGCGCGCTTCGTTGGGAGACTTGTGGAGAAGACAGAGCACATTCTCGCGACGACTACCAGCGGCGACGTGCGCGGCCGGCTGGCACGCGACGGCAACTACTTTGCCTTCCTTGGCATACCCTACGCTGCAGCGCCCACAGGATTGCATCGGTTAAAGGTAGGGTTCGTTCTTATTACTGTATTGTAAAATATTTTGTGTATGATTTATCAGTTTATTTTTTTACTATGACTACGATGCAGATGTATAATAATTAAATATTCCTTTTAACCTTAAATATGTAGTTCTTTCATAGCTAACATAAATGTCTAAAAACTATTATACGTATGCCTAAATTGTTTACTTTGTATATTGGTTGTGTCCGCAGGCGCCGCGGCCACCGCCCTCGTGGAACGGCACCCTGGCGGCCGAGCGCGAAGTCGTCTGTCCCCAGCAAGGCGTTGGCGAAGAGGACTGCCTTGTAGTAAACGTTTTCGTTCCAAAAATTAAGGCGAAGCGTGCGCTTCCCGTTTTAGTATACATCCACGGGGGCGCCTTTCGTTATGGCTCCGGACCCACCCGAGGCGTGGCGTCGATAGTCCAGAAGGGCGTTATGTTAGTGACCATCAATTATCGCCTCGGCCCACTGGGTTTCCTTTGTCTCGGAATCGACGAGGCACCGGGTAACGCGGGCCTGCAAGATCAGTTGGCGGCCTTGAGATGGGTAAAGACGAACATAAAACACTTTGGTGGCGATCCAAATAGTATAACCTTATATGGAACGGATTCCGGAGCGGCGTGCGTCGAACTTTTAGTGCTTTCGAACGCGAGCGCAGATTTATTTTCGGGAGCCGTTATCGAATCCGGCTCTAGCAGCGCGACGTGGGCGATCGACGACCGTCCCCTCTGCACCGCCAAAAACTTTGCGAAAGCATTTTCCGTGTCCGAGTTGGAACATCCGCATAAATTATTGGAACTGTATCAAGAAGTACCGGCGAGTCTGTTGACCAGGGTCAACGAAAAATTCGCTAATACATTCACCGACGGCACGTACGGCTTCGCGCCGTGCGTGGAGAGGCCCTTCGAAGGCGTACAATCTATTATAACTAGTCCACCATCGGAACTCATGAAAAAAGACCGACTCAGTGACTCGCCTTTATTGTTTATATTTGCTTCCTTGGAAGGTTTGTTTCTTAAAAGTAGAGAATATTACGCGTTAAATTATATGAACAGAATGGAAGCTAATTTCGCGGAATTTTTGCCTTCCGGCCTTAACTTCGATAACGAAATTAAAAGAATCGAAAAAGCCGCGGAAGTAAGGCGTTTCTATTTTGCAAACGAAACCGTAGAAAATAACAAATTGGCTTATTTATGGTATTTCGGAGACAGCCAGGTGCTGCGAGCAGTAGTCGGCGCGGCGGAGGCGCACGCCCGGCGCGGACGCCACGTCTACCTCATGGAGTTCGCGCACGGCGGCACGCTGGCCGCCCGCAGCGCAGACTCCGAGCGCGACCAGCTGTACGCGAAAGAGGCAGGCCACGGCAGCTTCAGTGCTCACGTTATTTTGAACAAAACCGTACAATCTGACAGCGATCAATTGGCAATCGACAGAGCTGCCACTCTCTTGAGTAATTTCGTAATATATGGGTAAGTATGGTAAATAAACCAAGTTATCACTATCAATATTTCGTCAAACATGTACATATATGTAAGCACTGTCGCCAGCTCAGATACACAAGTGCAAATTAATATGGTCTAATTCGTAGTAGCTTTTGTGTATATTTTACACTTTTTGGAGTTTCCGAGCGACGGGGGGAGGGGGGGGGAGGGGGCAGATTCCACTTAAACCGCATGCGTGTATCTGTACCTAATCACGGACTTACAATTTTCTGGTAACGGTGGCTGTAACAAGCATCAGTTATTCTCTAACTAACTATATAAATTAAGTTATATTCTCGTTGTTGTAATAAGAACAAAAAGCCTACACAGAAAAGCTAAATAAAACGTTAATTAGCCATGTGTACTATTCCAGAGAGCCGACACCGAACGTGACGCAGGTGGTGCCGCTGCGCTGGCCGCGGCTGCGTCCGCCACTCGTGCCCTACCTGCGCTTGGGTGACGACCTCCAGCTCCTCGAGGCGCCCTACAGCGAGAGGATACAGTTTTGGAAACAATTATTTTACGATTTCGGAAAAAAAAAATCGAATTATGAATCATATCTTTGCTAGAAAAATAATAACTTGAAATTTGTTGTTTTATTGTATTATAATAGATTTGATAATAACAGGCATAGATAGAAATATTTAAACGGTTATGGATAATAAAGTTGAACAGTTTTAATGAATATTTATTGTTAGATGGATAAGTGTATCGACTCGCACAGAACTGTGCGAAGGCTAAGAAATAGAGACTTCAATGTAATTAATAGTACAAGTATCCATACTCGAGGTCATAGTCCGCGGGGGTGTCCGCGGGCGCTTGCGCCTGGCCGGCGGATGCTGCGCGTCGCGTCATGTACCCTTCGAGGTCGGGGTACGACTCCAGCAGCATGCGGGCCTGCTTCTTGGTCATGGTGCCGTTGATGACGATGTCTCGGAAGGTGGCGTTTTGCATGAAGTTCCTGTTGAGCATCCGTATCTGGTTAAGCTTCTTCATGAGCGCGGCGTCCACCTTGATGATCTCCATCTCGTGGATATCCTTCACGGACTGCCGGTCCTTGCGATACTGCTTCTTTAACTCTTTGATAAACCTCTTCAGCTGCTTCGTCTTCTTCTTTCTCATTGCGGTTCCGTTCTTATAAGCTCTATCCAATATTTTCCGTATCTCTTTTATGATGTTCTGAATATTCTTCTTGATTTTGCGCTTTCTCTTGTCTCTGTCCCGCTTGCGCTTCCGTTTCTCCCGTTTCTTCTTCCGCTCGCGGCGCTCGCGTGAGTTGGCGTCGCGCACCCTCTTCTCCTCGGAGTCGGTCTCGAGGCTGGACTCCTGGAAGGAGATGTCGAAGCCGCCGTACATGTCGTAAGTGGAGAGCTGCAGAGCGCAGCACACGAAGGTGGTGCGGCCGCAGGAGAAGTCGCCGCGGTAGATGCGGTACTCCGCCTCGCACTCCATCGGCAGCATGCACGTGCCCCACGGCATGTCATGCTGGTTGGGGTCGCCGCACGGCACGCCCCACGGCCCTTCAACATCGCCATTTATCTACTTAACTACTCGTACTTACATATCCATACAAATACATCTTACTCAAGTACTCCAACAACCTTAGTTGACAATCAAAGAACTATTAAAAAATAAACTGCGAAAAGTAAATCGCGTATTTTTAATTTACTTTTAATGTCGTTATTTTTACAGCACAAGAATTAAGAAAAAGTAATGGTTTAATCAAGTTAGATTTAGTTCTAAGTAAAATAAAAATATTAAAAAAAGATAAATCTCCGAGGTTAGATCATTGCTAAACGATGCTAGACGAACAACATGATCGAGGCTAAACGATATATTTTATCGGTTACTAGAATTAAACCAAAGCCAGTTGAAATACTTTGTGTGCAATAAAACAAATAGTCGATAAAGAAGCTAATTGAGGGTGTGTGGTGGACGTAGGCTTACTCGCGGCGGCCATGTTGACTGTGTCGCCCTTGGGGATAGAGGAGTTGAGCGCCTCGAGCTTCTTGGCCAGCCAGATGTCCTTCCACTCCTCTTTCCAGTTCTGCATCTCTACGCTGGAGCTGGAGCTGAGGTAGTCCTCGGCCTCTTTCTTGTGGCGGCGCGCGAGGGCCGCGGCCGGACGGTACAGGTTCATGATGGCGTCCTGCTGGAACCCACTCGGCTCCTCCTCCAGGCCGCGCGCGCCGTACTCGCTGCCTCGAGGCTTCACCGTTAAACTCAACGCACGCGCCTTCATTTTAATTTTCTTTAACGTTTTTACATCGTCCGCTTTGAGATAATTGTTTATTATTTCATTTCTGTGAAACGGATCGGTGATCACATCTTGTGCGTCTTTCGCCACTTTTCTATTACTAAATATTTCGGGATCGGCAAAAGGAATGATGAAGATGACGTCGATGAAGGCGACCAGTAGGATGCAGTTCTGTACGGAGCTCATTGTCCGCGGGACATGACCGCGGCCGCGGCAATGTGCGCGACCTCTCGCCGCCATAAAACTTTTACGGCCATAACTTATTTAAATCATGAAATAACTTCATGATATTTGTATTTGTATTATTTCACAAATTTTTATGGACAATAAAGTTCAATAACGATATAGTGTTGTGTGGTCAGTATACGTCAATGGTGTACGTACTTGGGAATTTGTTTACAGCGGCCACCGCGGCAAGCGGAGGGGATACATATCTATCTAAATCTATCTAAACTTAATATTATAACCGAACGCGAAACCGAAAAATAAAAAGAAAGAAAAGTAAAAGAAGTAACTAGAAAACTAAATTAAATTAAGCTAATTAAATTTAATGCTATATATTATCACGCTATTAAACATAGGGAGGAAATAATTTGATAAAAACGGTCATGCGGGAAAAGGACAAAAACTATAAGTTGATAAAATTAAGGAAGCAAGGTTGCCATGGTAACGAAAATAGTTATCCAATATCAAAAGCCATCGTTGTTTTTAAATTTTGACGTTTGGTATTGCATATGTCACAAATGTAAACAATAAAACAAAGTTTTTATAATTTCATGCAGATAAATACGCCCAGGGAAGGCTTGTATAAAATAAAATGTATTGTTTTATTTATTTATTTAATTGGTCAATTATATAACAGCAATAAAGTCCATTAGTTCATAGGCATACATATATGCACATTACATGTAACAATATAGGTCCATGTGTATTCCGCAAGTCCATTAGGTCACCACATCCTGGGCATCGTTTGCAGCCTAAGCAATAACTTCAACAACTGCCTCCGGCCGCTCCAGCCACAAGAGTTGCTCCTTGTCTTTGTTCAAAAGAAAACTCTTTATTGTCCCACAAGTGTTACACCTCCATTGCATCAACTTCCTTTTACTTTTTGTTTTCAATTGCATTTTAGCTGAAACCCCATCAACAAATGTGCAGCGACACTTTTTACAAACAAGTCTTTTTATATCTGGATGTCTGAAAACAAAATTGTCACATTAGTTAACTCATATACAGAAATAATAATATATTTAACGTAGGTTTTAAGCAAATAGAGTGTGAAGAATGCTTTTGCACAGTTCAATCCCTAGAAGCAATTAGCAGCAGGTGTACATTAATTCAGGTTAGTTGAATGTCAGTGATATAATTGTTTTATCACATTACTGATGTTATTCATATGATAATGTTCAAATTGGAACGCAAATTACTTTTCATGCATCACACAAATTTAAACCCAAGCATTAGAAGTTAATGACTAACTTACGAACATTTTTAGTACATTTTTCTTTGCAACATTGATTATGAGGTTTCCATAGTATGAAGACAATGCTGCATTTTTACCTGCCATACATTTACTTATCTAAAACAATATTAAATATCTTATTGTAATTAAGGAAATAGAATGAGCGCAAAATTGTCTTATACATTTGTATAACAAAAGAATTTTAACTGACAGAAAATTAAAGACAAACCTGATATAAATAATTTATACGCTGAAAAGAATCATTACCGTGTACCTTACGCATCTTTATTTTTCTCGGATTATTATAATAAAATAAAATGTATTGTTTTATTTATTTATTTATTTATTTATTTATTTAATTGGTCAATTATATAACAGCAATAAAGTCCATTAGTTCATAGGCATACATATATGCACATTACATGTAACAATATAGGTCCATGTGTATTCTGCAAGTCCATTAGGTCACCACATCCTGGGCATCGTTTGCAGCCTAAGCAATAACTTCAACAACTGCCTCCGGCCGCTCCAGCCACAAGAGTTGCTCCTTGTCTTTGTTCAAAAGAAAACTCTTTATTGTCCCACAAGTGTTACACCTCCATTGCATCAACTTCCTTTTACTTTTTGTTTTCAATTGCATTTTAGCTGAAACCCCATCAACAAATGTGCAGCGACACTTTTTACAAACAAGTCTTTTTATATCTGGATGTCTGAAAACAAAATTGTCACATTAGTTAACTCATATACAGAAATAATAATATATTTAACGTAGGTTTTAAGCAAATAGAGTGTGAAGAATGCTTTTGCACAGTTCAATCCCTAGAAGCAATTAGCAGCAGGTGTACATTAATTCAGGTTTGTTGAATGTTGGTCAGTGATATAATTGTTTTATCACATCACTGATGTTATTCATATGATAATGTTCAAATTGGAACGCAAATTACTTTTCATGCATCACACAAATTTAAACCCAAGCATTAGAAGTTAATGACTAACTTACGAACATTTTTAGTACATTTTTCTTTGCAACATTGATTATGAGGTTTCCATAGTATGAAGACAATGCTGCATTTTTCCCTGCCATACATTTACTTATCTAAAACAATATTAAATATCTTATTGTAATTAAGGAAATAGAATGAGCGCAAAATTGTCTTATACATTTGTATAACAAACAAATTTTAACGGACAGAAAATTAAAGACAAACCTGATATAAATAATTTATACGCTGAAAAGAATCATTACCGTGTACCTTACGCATCTTTATTTTTCTCGGATTATTATAATAAAATAAAATGTATTGTTTTATTTATTTATTTAATTGGTCAATTATATAACAGCAATAAAGTCCATTAGTTCATAGGCATACATATATGCACATTACATGTAACAATATAGGTCCATGTGTTTTACACAACCCATTCCTACTCAATTGTCACATGAATTGACATGAATTGTCAAACTAATCTAATTTATTTAGACACACTATAACTTAGTGCGGCCGCACACCTTTGACTAAACAGTGTTTTTTTTAATTCATAAGTTATAACTATGAATCTTTCGAATCCAACTTCCATAAGAATAAATATCGAAAATCGAAAAGATTCATGCTTGATTTTACACAACCCATTCCTACTCAATTGTCACATGAATTGACATGAATTGTCAAACTAATCTAATTTATTTAGACACACTATAACTTAGTGCGGCCGCACACCTTTGACTAAACAGTGTTTTTTTTAATTCATAAGTTATAACTATGAATCTTTCGAATCCAACTTCCATAAGAATAAATATCGAAAATCGAAAAGATTCATGCTTGATTTTACACAACCCATTCCTACTCAATTGTCACATGAATTGACATGAATTGTCAAACTAATCTAATTTATTTAGACACACTATAACTTAGTGCGGCCGCACACCTTTGACTAAACAGTGTTTTTTTTAATTCATAAGTTATAACTATGAATCTTTCGAATCCAACTTCCATAAGAATAAATATCGAAAATCGAAAAGATTCATGCTTGATTTTACACAACCCATTCCTACTCAATTGTCACATGAATTGACATGAATTGTCAAACTAATCTAATTTATTTAGACACACTATAACTTAGTGCGGCCGCACACCTTTGACTAAACAGTGTTTTTTTTAATTCATAAGTTATAACTATGAATCTTTCGAATCCAACTTCCATAAGAATAAATATCGAAAATCGAAAAGATTCATGCTTGATTTTACACAACCCATTCCTACTCAATTGTCACATGAATTGACATGAATTGTCAAACTAATCTAATTTATTTAGACACACTATAACTTAGTGCGGCCGCACACCTTTGACTAAACAGTGTTTTTTTTAATTCATAAGTTATAACTATGAATCTTTCGAATCCAACTTCCATAAGAATAAATATCGAAAATCGAAAAGATTCATGCTTGATTTTACACAACCCATTCCTACTCAATTGTCACATGAATTGACATGAATTGTCAAACTAATCTAATTTATTTAGACACACTATAACTTAGTGCGGCCGCACACCTTTGACTAAACTTTCGATTTATTCGATTTAAACGATTGTCGTTTTTTTCGCAGCCAACTCAACTGTTTAGTTACACAACTAAAAATCGAGTAGCGTGAGCACTTCCATATGAGCTTATAGGACACAAAGCAGGAGTAGAGTTGTGCGATAGCGTATTCAAAAGCGTGGGCGCGCTCTTAAGCAATTTTAATTATGTAGGTAACTAGTTTAACGTGGTGTTCTTTAATGA
The DNA here is from genome assembly GCA_029286645.1 of Papilio protenor. Classification (NCBI taxonomy): domain Eukaryota; kingdom Metazoa; phylum Arthropoda; class Insecta; order Lepidoptera; family Papilionidae; genus Papilio; species Papilio protenor. Next base: position 1,827,857 of record JAGSMZ010000031.1, on the reverse strand, counting down.
TTGTGAATTTAAAAAAAATCCGATAAATGGCTGTAAAACTTTTTGACCAAAGAGAATATAATCACTACGGTTTTGACAGCTCTTGTTTGGCTTTTGTTCATTTTGTTGACAGATGGAAGGGACTTTTCTTGTCCTTGTCACTTTTCAATACCGGTTGTATTTTAATTTATTAATAAATTGTTAATGCTATTCAAGAAAATTAACAAAACTATGCTTTGTTATCAGTAAAAACATTTATGATAATTCCGTATTTATATAAGTCTCTTAAAAATAACCTTCAAAATTAAAGCTAAACCCAAACCATAATTTACCCATGATCTTCATGATTTTTGTAAATAAAAATGTTAAGTAGGAGACGATTTATCTTGTCAAAGTTAAAATTAAGAGGACTGTGCTATTGTCGATTAGTTTCGACACAAACAAATGTGGGTGAAATAGAAGTGCCTTTTACGAATGGGTGAGTTTTTGAAGTTGAAATATATTAGAACTGAGGAGAGGCCGGTCTAGACATTTACATTGATATAATGTTGAAATCTCAGTATTAGATTGAACACAGTTGCAACGCTGGTTGTACCACGCAAACACCTGCTATAGCAAAGCACAACTTAAAAGTCTTAAAAACTAGATAATAATATTTGACATTAGACTATCAATGTTGAAAATGACCCTTTAAATACATGTTCATATATATTCACAGTAGTAAAGTCTTACAAGAATAACTGGCCTAAGTTAAACTAGAATGGCTATATATAACTTTTAGGTTACTAATACATTGCTGATCCAATAAAGGCTAGAGGATTGGTGCTAAGAGTTGATGTTTATTGGTATATTGAATGTTTCAGAACAACATTGAAATTGTCAACGGGACGCTATGCAAGGTTTGCAGATGGGGCATGCGTGGCCACACTGGGCAACACCAGTGTGCTGGCCACGGTGGTAGCTAAGGCCAAGGCCGGCGCCGCCTCCTTCCTGCCCCTAGTGGTTGACTACAGACAAAAAGCAGCAGCAGCTGGTCGCATACCTACCAATTTCCTTCGAAGAGAGCTGGGTATTTACTTCTATAATTGCCTATGGAGCTTAACCTTGGTATTTAAAAAGTGAGATATTTATGTGTTTGAATGCATAGGGCCGACGGAGCGCGAGATCCTGACGTCGCGGCTGGTGGACCGCTCGGTGCGGCCACTCTTCCCACAGGACTTCACAAGCGACACGCAGCTGGCGTGCAACACGCTCGCCGTCGACGGCACCAACCTGCCCGAGACGGTCGCCATCAACGCGGCCAGCGCCGCTCTCGCCCTCTCCGATGTCCCCTGGAGCGGTCCCATCGGGGCGGTTAGGTAACCAGGACATGCGTTTTGTTTGTGGCTGTGATGATGCCGTGGTGGATAGCTTGTAGGGGAATGTGCAGCATTCATAGCGTTATGGTGTTACATGAGGGGGGATGGGTGTCACTCAGGTTGGGGCAGATTGAGAACGAGCTGATCGTGAACCCGACACGGCGCGAGCTGGAGAAGTCCAGCATGAACCTGGTGGTGGCGGCGGCCGGTGGATGCCTGGTGGTGATGCTGGAGGGCGGCGCCAACGACGTGCTGCAGCAGGACCTGCTCAAAGCCATCAAACTAGGTACGAATGTAAGTTCAACCTATTCACTTTATTACCAACTTACATTTAACCTAATAATATCGTTATTAGGTTAAGTGTAATATGTTCTCTCATTAGACACATTTTTGGATTCCTAAAATTCACGGGAGTAATTTGATTTCCTGGGGGTTTAACTGCCTCCCGTAAAAGTGAAGTGACTGCAAAAGAACCAAAACAACTGTAAGACGAGTGTTTGTGCAGGTGCGAAGGAGGCGCAGCACGTGGTGCGCGCCATCGAGCGGCTGGCCAGCGCGCACGGCAAGCGCAAGCGCGCGTACGCCGCGCCCGCGCAGCTGCCCGCCGCCGCCGCGCTCGCCCTGCGCGCGCTCGCCACCATGAAGATACGCGAGATCCTCAGGTGCGTGTCCACGCCCCCGGCACCGCCCCACGCCCCGCCCCCCGCTCAGCCCACTGTCTCTCTGCAGCGACTTCAGCCACGACAAGACGTCGCGCGACGCGGCGCTGGCCGAGCTGCGCCAGACGGCAGTGGCGCAGCTGCGCGACGCCGGCGAGCCCGCGCTCCTCGTAGACTGCTTCAACGCCCACCTGCGCCAGACCTTCCGCGACCTCATCTTCGAGACCGACGTGCGCTGCGACGGCCGCGCGCTCGACGAGCTCAGGAAGATCAACTGCGAGGTAGGCGGCGGCCGGCGAATGAGGGTGCGCTGAGAGCGGTGCTGAGGGCGCGGTGTGTTGCAGGTGTCGCTGTACGAGCCGCTGCACGGCAGCGCGGTGTTCCAGCGCGGGCAGACGCAGGTGCTGTGCACGGTGGCCTTCGACTCGCCCGACAGCGCGCTCAAGCTGGACCCGCTCACCGCCATCACCAGGTGGGCACGCGGTCCGTCGCCGCACTGCATCTTAAGTTACCCTTTTCTCCGTGAACCGGTCGTCGCTTGCGACTTCTGCGACCGCGTGACAAGTCTTCTTGTACCTATTATTTTATTTTTAAATAGTTATTATAAGAGTAAAGATGTGTGCAGCGGCACCAAGGAGAAGAGCTTCTTCCTGCACTACGAGTTCCCGTCGTACGCGACGGGCGAGGTGGGCGGGCGCGGCGCGGGCCCGGCGCGGCGCGAGGCGGGCCACGGCGCGCTGGCGGAGCGCGGCCTGGCGCCCGTCGTGCCGCACCAGCCCTACACCGTGCGCCTCACCGCGGAGGTGCTCGAGTCCAACGGCGAGTAGCCCTCCCCCGCACCACTCGCCCCGCGCCCCCGCCCCGCCCCGCCCTCAACGTGCACCTCCCGCAGGCTCCAGCTCCATGGCGTCGGTGTGCGGCGGCTCGCTGGCGCTGCTGGACGCGGGCGTGGCGCTCAGCGCGCCGGCTGCGGGAGTCGCCATCGGCCTCGTGACGCGCTATCAGGACGGCGCCCTCGCAGACTACCGCATCCTCACCGACCTGCTGGTGAGCGCCGACCCGCCCGGCCCCCACCGCCACAGCCCGCCACATTCCGCCACAGCCCGCCTGACGCTCCGTGCGCGCCGTTGCAGGGCATCGAGGACTACATGGGCGACATGGACTTCAAGGTGGCGGGCACGAAGCGCGGCGTGACCGCGCTGCAGGCGGACGTGAAGACGGCCGGCCTGCCGCTCAAGGTGGTCATGGAGGCCGTGCAACGCGCCTGCGACGCGAAGGCGCGCATCATCGACATCATGAACAAGTGCATCGACCGGCCGAGGTATGCGGGGCGTGGGGCGGGGCGGGGCGCGGTGCGGGGGCGGCGCGGGGGCGGCGCGCCGTGTGACGGAGGTGCGGTGTGCGCAGGCAGGACCGCAAGGAGAGCCTGCCGGTGACGGAGGAGCTGGCGGTGGAGCCGCACGAGCGCGCGCGGCTGCTGGGCCCCGGCGGCATCAACCTGCGGCGGCTGTACGTGGAGACGGGCGTGCAGCTGAGCGCGCTGGACGAGCGGCGGTTCTCGGTGTTCGCGCCGAGCGCGGGCGCGCTGGCGGAGGCGCGCGCGCGGCTGGCGGGCTGGCTGAGCGCGGAGCGCGCGCCCGAGCTGGAGTTCGGCGCGGTGTACGCGGCGCGCGTCGTGGAGCTGCGCGACTGCGGCGTCATGGTGGCGCTGCACGCCGCGCTGCCGCCCGCGCTGCTGCACAACTCGCAGCTCGACCACCGCAAGGTACGCAGTGTCGGGCGTGTCGCGGCGTGCGGCGTCGTGCAGTGTGTCATGCTGGGTGCGCGTGCGCAGGTGCAGCACCCGTCGGCGCTGGGGCTGGAGGTGGGCTCGGAGATCCACGTGAAGTACTTCGGGCGCGACCCGGTGTCGGGGCAGATGCGGCTGTCGCGCAAGGTGCTGACGGCGCCGCCGCCCGCCGCGCTGCGCAGGCTCGGCCGCAGCTAGCGCGGCGCTCTACACATACTGTGTATCATACCACTGACCCTGTGACGTTCTTCTGACACACAAAAAATTACAAATTCCAAGATAGTGAATAAATTTAATGTTAAAAATAAAACTATTTTCTTTTATTTCATTTTGTAATTATCATAGAATATACAGGAGTTGCCATTTTACGGGTTAAAATAACAAAAAAAACCATACTTCCACTTGATACTTATTTAGTATAATAAAAAAGACAGATAAACTACCTTTCTAACAGTAAAAGAATTTTTAAATCGGCTCAATAGTTTTTGAGTCATTTCAATACATATCTTTCCTCTTTATAATATCAGTACAGAGGTATAGATATAGATTTGGTATAACTCGGCGCGCTCTTCAGTATTTGGTATGAATATAAAAATGAAACACGTAATTATTTTATATATTTATTGCAAGAAATATTCTGTACAATCTAAGTAATATAATATTGTATCACAAAGGGACGTTTTGTCGAAGGCACTATAGTATACAACATCTAACAACAAAGTGATTGTCAAAAAATAAAGGAGACGACGTCGACTCCTCGCTAACATTATTAAATAAATAAAAAATATTCATTACAAAAACATGAACATGTCAAAAGCCATACATGATGTTTAATTAATACTTGCAGTCTTTGATTTCGTTGTGACTACACCTTTACCACTATTTACAATATTCCATGAAAATAATTGCTTTATTCATATAGAAATAGGAATATGCTCTGCGCAGAGCCTCAGCCGCTACCTACTACACTACACTACACTACAACATACAAAGCACAATCATAAATAACAAAATAAACAACTAATATATCTGTGTGGCGAGCGCTCCGCTGCCACATACAAACGTTCTGCTTATACCAGCATTCAATTATAATTATCTTTCATTTCTCTAAATTAAAACACAAAAATATGTAAACGGTTCGCTTCGTGTGGACTAATATCAATTTTGTCATGATCAATAAATCATCGGCAAGGGGGGGAGGGGGTCGCAGCCCTGGCAAGAATATCATGTGGCAGCCCCGCGGGCCCCGCGCCCACACACCTAGCATTTACATAACAATGTTTAAATCTCTGCCGTCGGTAAGTTATCGTTTCGTTGTGGGGCAGTGGGGCAGTGGGGCAGTGGGGCAGGGGGGCAGGGGTCAGTGACTGAGGCCGAAGAGCTTGAGCGCGTTGAAGGCGGTGGCGAGGGCGACGTCCTGCGCGCTGCGGCCGAGGAAGCCGGCGGCCAGCTCGACGACGGCGGGCAGCGCGCAGGGCTCGTTGCGCTGGAAGGTGCAGTAGCGGTTCACGAAGGTCATGGACCTGTCCGTGAGGCAGGCCTTCACGTGCGGCGGCAGCTTGGAGGCGCGCACGTTGGGGTACATGAAGGGCGAGTCGGTCTCCACGAGCAGGCGGTCCAGCGGCAGCAGGCGGTCGGCCAGCAGCCGGCGCACGCCGTCCGCCGCCTTGTCCTTGCACACGTAGCCCGTGAGCGCCAGGTAGCAGCCGCGCTCCAGGTAGCGCAGCCCCTGCTCCGCCGAGCCCGTGAACGAGTGCACCACCACCGCCGGCAGCCGCGCGCCCGCCTCCGCCAGGATGCGCAGCACGTCCTCCTGCGCCGCCTTCTCGTGCACCAGCAGCGGCTTCTGCAGCTCGCACGCCAGCTCCACCTGCGCAACCCTCGCTTGGCTCAGCGCTCCTGTCGCACGCCTCCGTCCACCGCGCGCCTTCGCCCTCAAATCACATTGGCTCTTTTGTATTACAGTAATGTTCATGTTCGTTTCCTAAGTAACGTGTACTTTATGATAGTAGCATAAAATAATACAATGACTCGTGAGCGAGACTACTCGGCGCGCCTGATACACAGCGGGTTGTTCCACGGCTAAAGCCCGGCGTAAGTATCGTTACTACGCGATATCAACGTGTACCGCATGGCCAAATGCGGAGCCTTCAAACGAGCAGTATCACACTGACACTGCTTTGGTGACAATGGATAATATTTTGCGGCAAGTCTTTATTCAGCTCGTTTATATCATTTATAGGTATATATTGGAAAATCCATTACTCTGATTAACTTTTGCAAAAGTGATAAGCAGGGGGGGTATGAGGCGCGATGACGTCACCGGGTTGGGGGAGAGGCGCCCGGCCTCCGCTTATTCTGCTAATTATACCTCGGCCTATTAATAGTTTCCTCTGTGCGGTGGTCGAGGTCGAGGTCGTGTACTGTTACTAGACGACGCGGGTTCTATCGTACAACAAATGACAGAAGTACACAGCAATAGTCTTTTGTAAGAACCTAATTTTGAATGACAACAAATGTGGCTGCACTTGTCCCCGCCGGCTGCACGCGGCGGAGACGAGCTAAATATACAACGGCCGTGGCCGGGCGCGTGTCGGGTGTCGGGTGTCGGGCGCGATCCTTTCATAATGCGAACGCATCAATGTATCAATGAACACACTTAACATTACTTCTATGAAAAGTTTTCCCGAGACAGTGACCCTCCTCGCTGACTACGGCACGAGAAGGGGGTAAGATTGTTATCAGTACATCCGTTGCCTCGTCTCTGCTGCGATCTCTTGTGATATGGATCGCTAAAATTGTAAAAGGCGGCGGTGCATTGACTGACAAGTGGGTACGGTGCCAACACCGGACACACGCTCGGACGTGGAAGTCAAAATCGGCTCAGCCTTTTCGGAAATTACATTAATATTGTTCCGGATAAGCGCGGTTTGGAGACAGGCAAATTTTTTATATCCAATTTTCGTTATTAGTAACGCAAATACATCATCTTCGCTAAATATGGATTTTTTCGTCACTTTAATTTTATGTAATGTATAAAGAGATATAGATAGATTGTAACAATCAGTGTAATACGAAGTCGCGCATTATGGTCTCTCCGTGTGTTGTGAGCGGCCGAGGCGCCACTGGATGCAGTGCGGGGGAGGAAGGTGACTCAAACGGTTACTTGACATCACTTCCACAGAGGTTTCAATCTCATTAAGAAATAAGAATGTAGTATTTATCAGTAATTGAATGTGATTACTCCTTATGCAATGACTAGAGGGGGCGGGGGAGGGTTGCAACCACGTCAGAGTGTCCGCATCATCGCACTCTATGAATCTGTCCATACTTGATATCACACACACACCATTTCGATATTCAAGTTTGTTGAACGTCCTTGGTGCAAATGATGTCCTAACTATGGATTTGTGATATTTAAACTGCAACGGACCGGGAAGTGGCACTCTCAGAGACGGTTAAAAGATTTGACTTTTAAAGCGCAATATGTAACAAACGGCGGCCACGCACTCGTCACACCTCAACCGTTGCAATAATTATGTTATGTATTTGGGATGATTTTTTTATTTATACATTTATGGTAGCAAAATTGCGGGATTTCTAAGAGTATATAAAACATGGTAGAGTTGATAAAAATAGGTAATAGAGTAGAGAGAGGTAGAGTGGGCGCGTACCTGCCGCTTGAAGACGGCGCGCTGCACGTGGGGCTCGGAGAAGTCCTTGGTGTAGTTGAGGCCGCACTCGCCGAGCGCCACGCACTCGGGCGCCGCCGCCACCTGCCGCAGCTCCGCCCACAGCTCCTCCTCCGCCATCGACTTGGCGTCGTGCGGGTGCACGCCTGCCCGCAGTTACACTCTCATATATACCACACAAACTCCTTGTAATTCATTATTACTACTAAGAGCCGAGTACTGTGGTTATTTTCCCGCGCCTCGGTTCAAATGACAATAAAAAACATTCGAATGACTGTAGCTTATAGCGTAGAATACCGCCAGATTAGCCGACTGTACCTAACCTAAGTGATGCGATTATTCTAACGTCGATTTTCGTTTGCCGACAAAAATGTACCAAGAGTAATGTTATATCTGTCTTTCAAAGAGACAAAGAGCAATGACAATATTTGAATAGAAATCCGAAATCAGTTTGTAGGACAAGTAGTCGCGACAGCAACTCACCATTTTTTGAAGCATTGTATGCTGGGAGGGATAGTAGCTAGTCACAAGTAGCGAGTATAGCGGGTAACGCAACCAAAAACATTACATTACATACAATTACATGTAAGTTTGACATTTTACTTGGATACAACCCCCCCTCCCCGCACACACTGAGACATCACTGACATTATCTTTGGCAGATGACATGACAAGATAACACTCAAGAAATAAAAAGCAACCTACTTTTCATCTGCCACTTGAATATACATATTGTATATGAACATAATTTTAATTTGATCCTCTTCTCTGTACGATTTACACAAGTATTCCATGACAAACTAATTTGCCATAACATTTGTTAAAGCTGGTGACTGCATAAGATAGACCTAATAAACTGATCTCAATAACTATTAATAAAAAATAATCCACCATCCAGAAAGAGGTTCTCTAATTTTTCTTTTTGGACCACTTCAAAGTTTTATAGACACCTAGTCGGAATTATCAAACATTTTGCTGATTTTTTAATTTATAGACCTTCAGTGTTCAAAACCAGTTGAAACTCAAGGACCCACAATTCTCATTCCACCAATTGTGGACCACCCGTGGATCTCCTATGGATCCCAAACTGGATCACTCTGGGAATCAATGGTTTAGAATGATAGCTTCCATTGACCATGACATCATTGTTCTGATCAAAGTGCAGGTTACATACAACTGCCAAATATACTAATTATTTATTGCTTAACACTGTACAAATAATAACAAAGATTGGTTGGTAGTTAAAGTAATTAATTTCATTAGGTTAATTACTTGAGTGTGTGTATTTAGACCATTGCTTGTGTACTCTGCAGTGCAAACTTGACTACAAGATAACATTAGTCATGCAGCCATCGCACTTGATTAGATCTTTTGTCCAAACATTTATACACGGAAATATGTATTAGGTTAACATACACCTGATACTCAAGAATTATAATTTTCTGTCTAAATATTATTTAATCTGCAGTTACATAAACATAATAGACACAAAGGCTAATGAATAGAGAGAACAAAGAGAGAAGGATAATGAATCAACTCACCCGCTGTGGAATAAATGGTGCCGGGGTACAATCGAGTCAGTCTCAGTGCCTCCTTGCTATTTCTAACTGATGTGCCTGTCACCATTATTTTCTGAACACCTACAATTCAATATACTACGTATTGCACAAATACTATAGCCTTAAAAAGATAAATATTTATAATCGGAGTGTGAAATGTGTTGGGGCAACCAGGGACAATTTATATGATTAATTTAGACAGCTGGTGGCAGCGGGCACGCACGTCTACGTGGGGATGTCGACACACCGCAACGTAACTGCACGCGATGTTCATGCGAGCCTCTCTTCCCTAATGCAACATTGACACGCACCTGCATCTTTCGCCCTTTGTATTACTGAATCGAGATCGCGTCCATATTTTTTGTTTGTCAAATTAGCGCCGATGTCGATCACAATAAGATTTTCATAACAACCCTTGAGTTCCTCCGGAATCTGCGTTTCTTCAGACGTCATCCTTAAATTTTGTTTGAAGCTTATTGGTTCGGTGTTTACCTGTGATCAAACCAAATGATTAACATATAAATTTACAAATTACTATTTCCTGGATTTAAATTACACTTACAAATTGTATCAAACACTCCTGCTGAATAAGCTTCTTAAAATTCTAATGACTAGTAAAAATGAACACCCCTCTTACTGAGCTGCCACCATGTTTTGAAGTAAGTTTTCTTCAGACTTCAGATTTCGTTATCAAGTTCACATTTTCTCATTTGTCCTCCTTTACAACCCAATAAATGATAGTAAAAAACTTATTTTACTTAACATTCAGGTTTACTATTTGACAAAAGTTTTTCAACTTACATTTCATTCGCGGAATATTGGTCGCGTAATAGAGAACAAACATTTTAACGTTCCGTATTACCTTAATTAAAATTAAACTATCGTGTTTTGTGAAAAATACATTTAACTGTAATGATTAACATTGAATATTGCATTTTATATAATAGGAATTATATAGAATAAAATCTTGACAAACAATTCATTCAGATTTTTATAAATATCTAATTGGAGTGGCAAACGTCCACAACACAAATTGACAATGACAATTATGACATTGACATTGACAGAATGAAATATTTGTTTTGGAGTTTATTGTTATTTAAGGAAATATAACCTAAATTGTATTGTTCTAAGTTCTAAGTTTAGTTATCTTATCACTTAAGAACTTACAATGAATGTAAAACATTTTTTTTCTAAAAATTTGGTTGCGATCGTCCTGGTCCCAGCTATTATCGGAGCACATTATGGGTGGGCAAAATTGCAAGGAATTGACTACCTTGTCAGTTCTGAAGATAGGAAAAAATTGCCTTTTGCATCGGTAAGGAGGTTTTTCTAATACTTTTAATGAACTGAACTTTTAACTTGTAACTAACCTTTTACCAATTTGATTAAGGTAAATTACGTAAACGTACAAAACTTTATGTTACAATATTTAGATTTTTCATTATTTAAAAAAAAAAGAGAGATCGAAGCGTGGTAATGGTAAAGGCAGAGGTTCTGTAATTGAATCGCCAGAAAATAAGGAAGATCAAATATTTTTTCAAATGTTTGACAGTATCATATTATTTAATAATAATTTCATTTCAGCTCTTTAAAAAGGACTAAAACAACTTAGATATACCTAGGAGAAGATTGTTAAGTATTGTACATATTTAGATTAAAAAACATCTTAGAAGGGAAAATAGAAAGAATTAGCAGAGGTCTTACATTAACAGAGCAGATGATGCTGCATTCAAAAATAAAAGATAAAACTGAATTCAATAGTAAAGGATTTGAAGTAGTGAAGCAATGTTACAAAAACATGACAGAAGATTGAGATGATCCTGTGTTAAAATATAACTAACCAACTATATTTGTTTTATTTCATCATCATCATCATCATCATCATCAACTTGCCCTTATCCCTTATGGAGGGTTGGCACAGTATGTGCTGCTCTTCCATACATCTCTATTTGTTTTATTTGATTTTCTATTTAGTTAAGCCCTTCCTTAGTTTGAACATATTTTACAAACAAGTAATTGAAAGTTATATAAAATGGTTTCTACTTTTATAAGAAGCAACACTGAAAATAATGTCACAAGTGAAACATTACTATTATTTCCTAGATTCAAAAAACAATGTACATATTTCCTTTATCTTTCACTATTGATATAAATGTATTTAATAGTAACAGAATCCTTTAATAGTATTTAGTTGAATCCTATCATTTGAAGCACTTATGGATTATCACCCTTGTAGAGGAGCTTGTAAAAAATATTTTCACCATTTTATACCATTGACAAGTTTTGTCTGCGATTTCAGAAACCAACTTCACTTGTTTATATTATTGATGGCGGGTGTAATGAAAAGACATGTTTCTGCTGTATAATTTATTGCGTGTGCGTGTGCGGCGAGCTCGGGGCGGGTGCGCGGGCGGCAGCGGGCGGCGCGCGGCGTCAGATGGTGGGCAGGTGCGCGCGCTCGGGCGGCTTGTGGCGCGGCGCCGCGCGGCCGCACGCCAGCGCCGGCAGCAGCGGCGACGACTGGACCTGCACAGTGCACCACACCAACACGCGCTCCGCTACACACACACACAATTATTAACACAGTCTGTTCTTGCGGACAAGCTACTGTAGATCCTAAGTGGCCTTATTACGAATATAAACATGGTTAAGTCAACGTTCATAAGCCAATGTTTTAATCAAAATTCAGAATGTGACAAATCATGCTGGTAACGGTCGCTGCCTACCGTTAGTAACACTCTTTAGGTAATTTCATCATTGATGTTGTGCTGCGAACGGTTTTTTACTTCTAATATATTAACTACTTAGTATTGAATCTGTACGAAAACTGCTAACCGCAATATCGCAACACAAACATAGCGGAGGCCCAGTTTAATACAGCGGGTGTTGGACGTTCATTTTTTCTTGCTGCTTTTCTTTTTCTGTAAACTCGCCGTGTCCTGTGAGTTCTGCTGCGAGGTGGTGGATTCCGATTGCCGCTTTGTCGACTGCTGCGAGGAAGGGTCGAGGTGAGGAAGGTGCGTTGGGTGAAAGGACTTTATGTCGAGGAGAAAACCAGGCAGGGAAAAGTTGTTATTATATGAAGTAGTGAATACCTGTCCCCGGCGCGCCTTTTCGTAGTCGTGGTGCGGCGGCGGCGGCACGCTGAACAGGAAGTTCTCGAAGAGTGCGTGCCGCAGCAGCTGCTCGCACGACCACCGCGACACCGGGTCTTTGTCCAGGCACTTCTACACACGACACGGCGATGCATTCTCTTAGCAATGTGAAGATTCCGTGTAGTCTTCATCGACCCAAAGTGTAACATACAGTACAATTATAGAATTCAGGCAAAACAAAAATTGGCAAGAGAATCGATAGCGAATTTTACTTTTAAGAAGTCCATGAGCAGGTCGTTGTTGGCGCAGCGCTGCGGGATCCTGGACTCGAGCGGCTGCAGTTGCGCCGGCTCGGGCAGCGCCATGCCCTGCGGACACCGCTCCGACTCAGTTACAATAATACTCCTCGAGCTCTAGCGGCTTCGACCTCTAGGGTGGAAGGGTTACCTGGAAGAATGTATTCTGCGAGAAGATAGTCATATGCCGCGGCAGCAGGTCGCCCAGGGTGCAGCGGATGAGGTGCAGCTGGTCCAGGTCGCTCTTGCCCGGCCACAGCGCCTCGCCCGACACCAGCTCCGCAAACACGCACCCTGCCAACGCCACAGACCCACACGCATATCTACACTTATCCGAGCAAAATAATGGGAGCAACATTGGGCTTACAGCGAAAAACAATATTAAGCAATAACCGAGCCTAAGAAGTGAAAGTACCTGCAAGGGGCGACTCACCGATGGCCCAGACGTCGACGGGTGGGCCGTACATGGTGTCGCCGACGAGCAGCTCGGGCGCGCGGTACCAGCGCGTCGCCACGTAGTCCGTGTAGCTCTCGCCGGGGCCTGGGCATGTGGACGCACGGCCAGTCAGCTAACTACCTCACCACACTACAACTACAATTTAGATGATTCGTCGACAGGGAACATGCACAAATGCACAGGCTAATGTGTTGCCTGCAAACGCACTGATGTTGTAGTGCAGCGTTTGCACCGCAATCATATCACGCTACTGTGTAGATGTCATCGACGCCTGACGCGCGCGATCATTTAACTTAAATAAACTGCAACAAATACTAAACAAAGACAATGTAGTTCACTACAAGTAACTTATTAATATTAAATTCACACTTTTAGTACTTGAGTACGTACTACTAACTATTAGAAAGAGCTCCATTTATTACAATATTTACGATATTGATAAATTATTACAGTCGGTATTGCCGCCGCGCCAATTGGCAGCGGCCGCGTGCCGTGAGTTCGGTGTGATATATTATTTAATTATAAACAAGAATCCGTTATACTGCATTATGTACTACTAATTAAACTACTGCTAATTAATTAGATTCTGTTATAATATAGCAGAGTTGATATTTACTAGCTCTCTTCCGAACGTCCACGCCGAAGGGGATCATGGTGTGCACCGAGTACTCGGAGGAGCAGCCGCCACCTGGGGACGGCGCTCACTCAGGACTTAGGCAGATAAAACAAGGATAAAGGATTTGTATTGTTGGTCGGAGGTCGCGGTGGTTAGGAAAACTGCCTGCTTATCGCGTCATAATAACATTTTGAATATCATTTACAATCTTAACCTTAAATAGGAAGGAATCGGGAATGGCGGGAGAACTGTCGTCTCTGCAACTTGTATGCATAATTAGTATTTAATGAAACATAACAACTTTAAACCAAACAGTGCGGTGTGGAGTCGTGGCGTACGCACTGATCATCCGCGCGAAGCCGAAGTCGCATAGCTTGACGACGCCGTCGGCCGTCAGCAGGATGTTCTCGGGCTTGACGTCACGGTGGATGCAGTTGTGCCGGTGGCAGTACGCCACGCCTTGTAGTGTCTGCCAGATTATCTGTTTCGACAGCAACTCGGGGCAACCCTGCACACATTATCCTCTGTTTGACCCTCGAGCGATATCTTATAATTGCTGTGTTTTGTTTTTATAATAAAAATGTGTAATAATAGTTAATCTATAGGTTTTTTAGAATACGTTATTATGAGTAAATCATCAAATTTAAGCAGTACCATGCAGTGGTAGAATGTACACGTACACGGATTGGGACATTACACGCGGCCGCGGCAATAACTATTACACCATTTGTATGAAATATTATATGTCTATGTATTTACACACTTGGTTTTGCGTAATGTCCCCTTAAACCCGCGCACGCTAAAATATGGGTAGGCAGCTAAGGTATAAGATTTTTATATCTAATATCCTTCGTAGTTTGTTGATGTATACATTTATGTGATCTATAGAAGTTTAAGAAAGACCTGACCAGGCGCTCTAGTAACACGTCTGATCAAATGTTACCCATACCACCAGATGTTTTCCACAAGTTACACATTCTAGGACGTATAATAAATGTTTTGGTCTCAATGGCCTCGGCGAGCACAATCCCAGCCCCGGTGGTTGCCACCGCCCCCGCCCCCGCCCTCGCCTACAACCCTGACCTTCTGACATTTGCTACATCACGATAAAATTATAAATAGATGATGATAATGGGCTAAGCGTATCGGATTTCCTCAACAATCCATTACGTAAATGACTTCGGGTAAAAGCTGGCTTGCTAGTTCAGTTCCTTAGTTACTTCGCAACTTTTATGTAAAGAACTTCTTAAAAACATTTATTGTAATTTATTTATTACAATAAATTATTTATGTTTGTTGGCTTTTGTGTAATCGATAGTAGTAGTTAAATAGGTAGTGTCTTGGTAGGTTTTTTTAGTTTTAATTGCAAAAGTACCTAATTCGTATGTCTCGTTGGTATGTACCTACGTATAGGTATCCATGCACCTTGATTACCGAACCAGAATCAGAAAGTGAAGTAATTTTTCCTATAATAGTGTTAGTCCGTAAACTCTTTGCCCTTTGGTATACATTTGGTGGGTAATGGCCTGACGGCCACAGTCCTAGCGAGCTACAGGTCAAATATGTGCATGTGCATGTATTTAACGAAATGTTAATCAGGCATTGTGATCAATGAGGCAAACGGGACAGCGGGAGCCCAAAGTCGTGGCCCTTCAACTGTCTATTATTCACAGGATATACTCCTTTGACTTAATACTAACTGGATTCAAAATAAGCGATTTTAGTAATTAGTAATAAGTTTCTCGATCGATAATTTAAATTTATCACAAATTTAATATTCAGAAGTTATTCCCACAAATTCTAGAGTCATGTAAATGATGCTAAAAATCAGTATTTTGATAACTCACAGCGGTTTCATTAATTTGTACCGTAGATTTTTGTACCGTGAATGAAACATCAAATATGTTGTTATTATTTAATGTTGTTGTTTTATTTGTTTATTATTCGTTATTGTTAAATGAATAAGCAGTTAGTTAATTATTAGTACAGGGTTCTATAATCTGTGTTAATAAGTTAGTTTTGTCGCGCAGCGTGCGGCCAAGCAGCGCGGCGGCAGGCGGGCAGGTGGGCAGAGGTGCGACGCGGCTTGTGCAATGCACCGAGCAACTTCATTAGCTTTTACAAACGCCTTCCCGAGCCCTGCTGTATCTGTGTTGCAATCAATGACGCTTGTACGTCAGCGAGAGCCAAGGTGACTGCATTTTGAAACAACTCACAATTTAAAAAAATCTTGACAGTCGAATACTTACGAAATATGGTAATTAGTAATCGAAAACCTATTTAAAAACGCGGTTTTGTGTATAACAGGTATAGTGGCTGTGGGGTGGGGTGGGGTGCGGGGTACCGACCGCGGGATACTTGTCCAGCTCGTGCAGCACGGTGTGGTCGCAATACTCGAACACGAGGTGCAGCTTGCGCTTGCGCCGAAACACCTCCAGCAGGTTCACCAGGTTCGGATGCTTCAGGTTCTGCCACACAAACGTTACAAATTATATATGAAATGTATAAACCTGAAATATATTACTCTGCCATGTCTAACTAGAGCTTTTTAAATACCTATATATTAAAATACTGAACAAATCGTGAGCTGAGTCAGTGGCATGGCACCGAACGAGTTAGATTAGAATTCGTTTCAAAACGATTTAACTACATATAACTTAATTCCGTAAATAAAGAATACAGGAAATTTAAAAAATGTAGTTTGTTGTCGAAAAGCTTCTTGTATTTCATTGTTTAAATATATTATAGATACCAAGTTAAAATGATTATAAAAACGTTAAAGCCACTTAGTAATCAATGACATACAAATTATGTAACTATTTAAAGAATAAGTAAACGACAAGATGGCCTTTGCTCTGAGCCCATCGCCTGCTCTGGATACATGAAGTACGAGTACGAAACTGTACAAAATTTGGTCACATGCTTTTATATACTTAATAGTTAGGTATATCTCGTAACCAACAAACACGTAGAAACATAACGAACAATTGTTGGAAACCAGAGAAAGAAACTCGTGCCTCACAGGGGTGAATTATCAGGACCGAGGCAACAAGAGGGCGATACTGATCGGGATGGAAATCACCTTGAGCATGCGTATCTCCCGCAGAGCGATCTTCCGGATGAGCGGGTCGTCGTCGTTCTCGAGGAACTTCTTGACGGCGACGAGGGCCCCGGTGTCGCGGTCGCGACACTTGTACACCAGCCCATACGAGCCTTCGCCCAGCTTGGCCAGCTTCTCGTAGCGCTCCATGGCGCGGCTGCTGGCTCGCGACCTGCGCCACATACACGTATCTATGTCCAATGCCATAACCTACATGAACAGTACCCATAGACATTCACATCACGAAGTTGTTTTACAGCCGTTACGTAAGGAAAAGCTGAGGTTTGACAAAAACATGAGGAGGAAGAAAGGAAACACCTCCGTACCCAGCGGCCGCGACCTCTGGCGAGACGAGTGCGCGGTCCACGGGGCCGGACATCTCGCCCGACGCCTCACTGGAATTTCATCCACATATCTGATAATTTCACAGAGTTTGAATCGAGCCGACAAACATAATCCGCTCGTTCGTATATTTTACAACACCGACTGACACCGAAAAGAAAACATTTACGTTTTTGTGTTTAGCTTACATCGAATGACAGAAGTTAGACAGACTTTTCATTTATTTTTCTTCGGCGGAGCCTACAGATAGTAAAATGTTATTAAAAATGATACTGATTTGTTATTTAAATCTCTGTTTCTGCAACCATTCTATTTTATCACTCGAGTATGCCCGCAGCACTTGACCTCGACTCTACAGCTTTCAGGTGTGAGAGTCGGCTTCAAGAGAATAAGATATCGGTACGGTCTTTGGGATTTTCTAGGTGAAGTTATTCATCTGTGTGATGAGACTGCACACAGACTGTAGCGCACAAAGTCCTCTGGAATAACTATATAGTAATTACAGCATACAATAACCGCCAGGAGGCAACTTTTACCATATTACTAAATGTTCCACCTTACAAGTATTTCAATAATAGAATTCACGAAAGGTCATTACTTGAGTATATATTACTTTTACCTTCGACAACACCAACTTGCAACACATTACTTACAACGTATGACGTCAAATAAAGGTGGACTCACTTTTATTTTCTCCATTATACACCATTAACTGGTTCACTGTTTGGAAGTGAACAGTAAAAGTGCGCAAGTGACTTACCTCCTCGGCAGCAGTGGCAGGTTGTTGCCGAACAGCCAGAGACGTTTATCACCGAACCATTTCTCCATGCAGGACGCCACGTTGTTCCACAGCTTGTACGTCGGGAGCTCCCGTCTCTCAGCGAGGTCCTTCATTCGCGTCGTAGGACGCGCGGCCGCATTCCCGCCTAAAGCTACCTCGAAAGTAAGTAGCAGCAGATTGCGTAAACTATTTGATGGCAGAGAAGCGCTTGTCGCGAAAGCTACCTCGGTAATACGTAGCACCGAAGTAATATCGATCGTCGGTTTGTTTACACGTTTGTGTCCGCCTGTGTACATGACAACCGCCGCGGCCGCCTCCGCCGCCTCCGCCGCCGGATCTCCCCAACTCCATACCGCTCTCTAATCTTCTTTCAGTAAATATTGATTGAAATTATATATCGTTTATGAATACTGTTTGTATTTTGCCTAGACACATTGTAAATAAGTACAACCCTGGTGCAAAACACTTTAATATACACGTAGTGGACGCAGGCTATAACGTTGTGTCAAATCGAAAACTATGCCTGTATTCCATATACCATCATGTACGGGCGTCGTCATGTACAGCCGCCCCTTCCTGCAATTTTTTTTATATAAGAGAAGGGGCAAACGAGGTATTTAAGGACACCCACGGACATCCGCAACACAAGAGGAAATCGTAGGCTCGCTTCTTCAAGGATCCTAAGTCGTACTGGTTTGGAAATACCGCCGAGGACAGACCGTTCCACAACGCGGCTGTGTTAGGCAGAAAGTTTCGAGAAAACCACATGGGTTTGGAAAGCCAGCCATCGAGATGGTGAGCATGGTATCTGGCGGTCTGTCGTGTCGTCCGATGACGAAACTCGGCAGCAGGAATCGTTAAAAACAGATAGATATAAAAACTACTGCGAATTGATCCGTTTTCATGAAAGCTGTCTGCTGCTAGGTCATCGGATGGCGGCGCCAATGTGTACTTGTAAGGGTTTATTTCAGGTACACCTTGTTTAACAATGTCCAAGTTCTTTTCTCTTCTTGGCTGCATTCCGACTTAAAAGCGTCTGTTGATGTTTTTATAATAAATAACTGTCTAAGTAAAACTCAGTTAGCGCCAGAATTATAAAAATTAAATAGGCACAAAATGTTACGTCCCATAGCCTATCCATTTATAGAGATCACTGTACGAGAGGAATGGAATATATTTGTTTTCTTTTGAAAATCAATCCTACAGAACTAAAAAAGCTTTAGTCATTCGGCTTTGATTTATTCTTTATTAGCTTTCGCCCGTAACCCGCGCGGAATTAAAAAAAACAAATGCAAATAGCCTATGTCTTCTTCCAGACTATCCTCTACATCTACGCCCATCGAAATCTTTTCAGCTATTTAGGCTACAAACTCTAACAAACATCCATCCGTCCATCCATCCATCTAAACTTACGCATTTATAATATTAGTAAGATTTTATATACGGAACGTATTGTCCTTTTTGATTCTCAACATTTTGGCGCTGACTGCGGTAGTGTTGGAAAATGGAATTAATAATAGAGATGGGACAATGGAATATACTTATCGATAATTAATTTTTTTTTTTATACACCTGTTATAAGACTGTAAATGTTTTTATTTAGTTATGGTTTCTATTCTACGACTATAACATCTACACATAATAAAAAATATAGAAATACTGATTCAATACAAAATAATACATAACAAAAAAAAACATTCTAGACTACAATGTTGGCCTAAACATTGCGATAAGTACTTACGACATGGAATATTTCTATTGCGTTTTCCTATTTTGTCAAAAAAGTAAAAAAAAATCAATTATCGCGGCCCCTATGTGGACTGCTTCAAATAGGCACAAAAATAGTCGTCATTTCCAATAAGCAGTCTGTCCATAGTGTTTATATCTATGGAGGTCGACAGGTGATCGTTGATGACATGACACGACCGCTCCGATCGCGCTTTCGCTCGCTCTGGCTCGCTCGCTCGCTCGTCCCTCGTCCTCTTCGTCCTCGTCCCATTCTGTCAAATAACTTCGTTCAGTGATCGCGTATATTTCGTCGTCAGCTATTTGGATCAATGATATTGTATTTGTTATGATCAGTGATCATACGTCGAATAACAACATCGACGGCTAGATACGATCGGATAAAGACAAGGTTAAAGTGACGGTGGCCAAGTGTTGTTGCGTAAATAATTGAGCAACCGGCGTCGTATCCACGACGAAATGAACCGCTTTTTGCAAAATAGTCTAGATAAAGTCTAGAGTGGTGTGTGCCAGTGCGGGACCGATGCGTATTTTACGCCCTTGCTTTATTTTATTGCTATTTGGTGATCCAGAGTGACAATCATGGGGTCCACGGGGCTGACTTTGGCAGATTTACCAAACATTTTTATAATGCTAGGCGCCCTCGTTGCTTTGTTCGTGATGCTAGTCATACTTCTTAGGTGAGTTTGATAACAATGTCTGTGATAACTACTTACGTTAACTTCCTTACAAATATGTCTAATGCCTACTTGTTTCCTTATCTGCATTGTACATCATGAAGAAATGAGAAAGATATTAAAATAATAGCTACGCGTTGTTTACTCAGCTGATGTTATTGCTGTGTCAGTGTTGACTGGATGGCCAGCTTGTGCTGTGTGTGATGCAACATGCTATGTGCCTTATCTGTCACATCATTGTTAAGTGATAAAACATATTATTATAATAAAAAATAAATAAAACTGCCCTTATAGAATCCAATAAGAAAAAGATCAACTAAGTACAGGAAAAAGAATCATAAACTTGCATTGGATTAAATTTATGTTTTTGTTTGAGTCACCCACATATTAAATCTACTTATTTTTTTGTCAAGTATCAACTAGTTGATTTCCATTTTCCTACATCACTTAGATTAAATATTATCTATCATCTATTGTTACATAGAAATAATTAGTAAAAAGTTTAATTGAGATACATGACAAATATATATGTTCTTATTGATATCTGTCCTATATCCAACCCTGAATCAAAATCAGCTGCACTCAATGAAATCAGGCAATTACTTTGACATCTGAAATATGTGTGTACAACCCCAAGTGCTGAGAGTGAGTACTATGTTCATAAATTATGCACATATAGCCGATATAGATAGATAGATATACATAGACTTTGTAAGCCACAAATTTCTGAGTTACTCCTTGTTTTATGTTTTTTTAAACTTAACAAATACTAAGTTTGTGTAAATAACATAAAACAAAGAAGTGTGAATAGTAATAATCTTTAAAAAAAGTTCTTGCAAAATTTGAATTTCAAACATATGACAGTTTACATAGGAGCCATTGATATGAACAGCGGTTCCCACATAAATTATGAGAGATGTTTCTATTAAAATCTCTCATAACATTTCTATACATTAAATATTTGTACCACCTGACTGATGACAAGTAAAGTTATCCTGTGTCCAGAGACAAGGTGCCTCTTTGGTACTAATCTAATCTTATTTATTACTAATATTACAGATGTGAAAATTTAGATGAATGGATGGATGTTTGTTAGAGTTCGTAGCCTAAACCGCTGAATGGATCTTGATTAAATTTGGCTTAGACATTGAGGATGGTTGGGAAGATCACATAGCCTACTTACTTTTGTTTTTTTTTTTATATCCACACAGATGGTGTCGCAGGCGAAAGCTAGTTATTTATAATTACAATACAAAGAACACCATGTAAGTGACCAGTATGAAGCTGTTACAAAAAGATTATTATAGGAAATCAACTTTTCCAGAGTATGGGTACTTGTATATGGTGTACAATATACATGGTGGCCTCTAATTTTATTATTTTAGTAAAAATCATGAAAACTATTCAGTTCACATAGATAATGTGGCATCTTCAAACCTTCTAAATTACAGTTTATTAGTTTGTATAGACAAATGGAATCTAAAAATTAAATTTCTTAAATCTGGTACAAACTTTTAATAAAACCATTATGAATATTGATAAGAAACACATATATTTTCCTTGTTTGTATCACAAATGTTGGCAATTGCTTAATTTTTATTATCTGCATCTAACATGCTTAATGTTTCTTCAGTGAATTGAGACAAAAAATGTTTGCAGAAGAGGGTTTTTTTCATATCTGAATTGTTAAATCTTACTTCCTATAGATCAAGTTAAATCTTGTTCGGGAAAAACCATGTTATAATTCAAAACTTTGGCTAATACATAAGTTAATACACAATAGTAAAAGCAATATGCACTTTTATATATGTATGACATTGACCTTTACCAGTGTCAATGTTAATGAACATGTCATTCTATAGGTGTGTGTAAAGTGCATAAAATGCCTCCTTCATGTTATAAATACTTATTTTGTTTGTATTTTAATATACTAAAATACCAAAACCTGCCATTGTTAAGGAGGTTTAATTTTTGTACCCCGAGGAGCTTTACATTGTCTGTGACGACTCAGATGACAGGAGCTATGTTCAAATAATTGAAGCATCCTGCGCCCCCCCCCGCCGCCCCCGCGCCGGGTGCTCTCGACCCGCCAGTCTAGACGCACTAATTGCTCCTAATGTTGTAATGTCTTTTGTCATTCTATCTTTTAATTAACTACACTTAATTTGACATCTATGGTATAGAAATAACTCAGTCTCGTTTATTACTGCTTATATAATTTAAATTCTACATTTATGAAAGAAACTCCTAAATTGTGACGTGTACCGCGCGGCATAACTCGATAGCCATTGCAATCCTTAGATCAGGTAATCTTGTAGCAAATGCATTAAAAAGGATAAATAAAGAATTTAAGCCTCAAGAAATAAACACAAATAATGATGATAATGGATATGTCAATAGTGTAGGCGTTGCCAGGAGGAGCAGCAGAGCCCCCTCCCGCCGCTAGAGACTCCAAAAATACATACAAAAAGTACTATGCATGTCACCATATTAATGATGGGCTGCCCTGCAGGCCCAGATCATTGACTGACGACGCCAATAGTCTGTTATGAAAATATAGACATACTAGCTTTCGCCCCCGACTCCACCCGCGTAGAATTAAAAAAACTAAAGAGAGTATTCTCTATGTGTTCTTCCAGATTATCCTCTAAGTCTATGCCATATTTTATCAAGATCTGTTCGGCCGTTAAGCTACAAATTCTAACAAACATCCATCCATTCATCTAAACTTTCGCATTTATAATATTAGTAAGATACTAATTCTGCACTCAATTGTTTTCCGGAAGAAAAATGTTAGGCGTAGTTGCATCACCGGAAGCAGTTAATTACACTGGAACTTATTATGTTAGTTAACGAATCGACCGGGACTTCCGCATGCACAGTAGCCGTGCGCCGAGTGTTCACCGTGTATGCACCAACTAAGCAAGTGTAATATGCGTAGAGCGTAATCAATTATTTTATTATTATTTCCATACCATTAGATCATTAGAGTTTGGTTGACCTTAGATTAAAATAATTTTTGCACTACAACCTTGTTTTTATGCAGACTTTGATTATGCAATAGGCACGGTAAGAATGTATGCGATTGCGAATTTGCGAAGAAATATTTACGTTATAGAAACGAACAGTCTAGCCTGGCCTAAGTCTTAGTTACAAAACTCTTAATTCAATCCCTCCGTACAATAAGCGGAGTCCTTTTAACGTTTATTGTATTGACAATTTAGTTTATTCATAAAACAAAATACACAAACGTTTTGTGTGAAAGACGCTAGCAGCGTGTTGACATGTGCGCCCAATTAGCAAAGACAAAGCACGTCGTTTGTGACGAGAGGAGGCGATGGGACAGAGCAATGACGCTAGTCATTGCATACAGCCACAGAACTGAGGAGACCCGAAGCGGAAAGTGGCGTACCTTGTTATGTTGTATTTTATACGTGCAACAATTATTGTTTGTATAAACTTGTTCGCAATAATGAGGTCTCCGGTCCTTACAAATGAGAGAATGAAATCAATCGGCATGTAATTCCTATCCCTCGCGTGCCGAATACTAGGTTCGCGATCGTTCTTGAGCGAATAAAGGACAACGCAATCATATTGTAAGCTCACACACCACCAAATTGCATGTAGATGATGCATGCGAGGTATTTTATACCAAAACTTATAAAGTACGAATCAAAAGGCGCAGTTGGGAAGGATACTCGTTCGTTGGCTCCTAACGTACTCTATATTGGGTCTATTATCGGTATGGGTGCTAGACTTTGATTATGTGTTGTGCAGTAAACAAGCTGTGTACTGTTGTGTTCAGGAACATGGAAGTGATCGGCATAGTGGGCGAGGGCGGCGCGGGCGGCGAGGCGCGCGGGCGGGCGTGGGCACGCAGCATGCCGCCGCCGCGCGTGCTCATGCAGCGCGTGCACATACCCTTTACCTTCAAGCTGGTCGAGAATTTGCCCGTCTCGTACTCGGGTGAGTAACATCTTCACTTCTACTCACGGTTTTATACGAACCTACGAAAACGACGATCGACTGTTGGGGCTTCGGGTTCACTATACTCGGGTAAATTCAATCTAAATTCGAACCTTGATGATAACTAGCGGTTTCCGTCGACGATGTGAGTGTGCAGGAGGAAAGTTGATGACGTCATGTTTTATATTATACTGTGAGATGTGAAGGGCGAGGTGGCGAGGGTCACTGGCTGGTCTCCGAGGGCGGTCGGCCACAGCGGAGTGTTGCAACACCGCGCGGCATTAATTCAGCACACGCGCCGCGTGAACTTGAAACAGCTCACGTCGCTCGCTCGCTCCTTTGAATACCAAAATAATTGTTAATCATCATTAAAGATTACGACGAAGGTTAAATGTAACTGAGTGTTAGTATATTTATTAGCTCGCTGTTGAAACATACCGCTTGCCTGCTGGATAATCTACGATAATTACGAACGATCTTTAACATAAAATAGATTGTAGATATTAGAAGGAGACCGAAATTATAATAGGATATACGAAAAACAAATCCTCTTGTAGTTAGGTACTGGTGCGGGCTCCGGCAGATCTATGTCCTCTATAGCAGTGACCGAACATAGCGTACCTCAATTTCATTTAAAAATTATCACTATTGTAGCAAACAAACACTTAACGCGGTCAGTGTGACAAATTTTCACCCAATAAACTATAAGACAAAAATAAAAATAAAATGATTTTTATAATAACTGTTGTGGTTAGAATGTCGGCGAGCTCACCGGCAGCCTTCAGCTTGCAGGAAGGAAGGTGCTTGCGAGAAACATCGGAGCGAGACTAAAGCCAACTAATAACTACATATTGTGTCTTATTTTAAGGAGAATTTCAGTCCAGTTAAAAAAAATTATGACATCCGATTGTTTTCTAGCCTGGCAACGTTTGTACGGAAACCAGTTTGCATGTGTTTTGAGAAGGCGCGAGGCGAGCATCGCCTCAGCCGCGTTGATACCGTTACCTTTTGGCGAGCGTTTGACCCAAAAGAAAAGCAACGCCTTCACCTACTGCTCTACTCACCGATCCGTGTCGGCAAACATCATAATACATTTGATCCAAAAAATTATATTGATTCAATTAATCTGCACATGAGGCAATGATTGGTGATATTGCAGGCGTGGAGTGCGTGGTGTCGTCGCGCGTGCGCTACTGGCGCGCCAGCTGGTGGGGCGCGCCAGTGCGCGAGCTGCACCTCGCGCTCTGGGCCGCGCTGCCGGACATCCTCGCCAGCGACCACCTCTCCTTCGAAAAGTGAGTGCCCTCCCCTGCCGTACCGGGTCATATTGGAATTTTAGATATTTTATCCGCAAGAAGAGTTTCTGTAAAGCCAGTAGATATTCAGTGGCAACTGGGAATATGCAATCAGCGTGACGCGTTCTCGTATCCCCTTCATTGCGTCACGCTTGCGTCACCGCGTCTTCGGCGCAACTTCCCATCACGAGTCACGGGAAAATCACTGGTTGCGATGGACGTGGCTATTACACACGACGCAGCTCTCATTATTTGGTACAATATGATGATGATATAGATAATGCTAAGGGCTATGTTAAGACCTAGGGAGGTGACGGCGTGCGCCTGCGCACCTAGCTCCATGTTTATGTTTGCAAACGGTAAATTGAGCACTTCCGGTAAGACCCAGCAGCGCTGCCATCTGCCGCGCACGACTAGTTGCTTGGGGGAAAAGGGGTCTTAGAAAAATGGGCATGAGAAATGTCAAAGGGCGCGGCGGTGGGCGATCCGTCAAGGTGAACATCCTGTACGTCTTGCCGCTTTGTGATAGTAAATGAGCCTTAATGGACCTGAATAATGTTAAATTTCATTTGCCTACATTTGCAATAAATACGCAAATGATTTAATCGTCCCATGTCATTAAAAGTTTTAATTAATTAACTTTGATAGTTTTTTTTAGCGCGGAACTCTTTTAATATAAAACTTTGCAAACTTTCTGCTAAATAATCAACGTTGCGTAATAGTTATAACCGTAAATTTGCATTATAAGTTTGTAGGATGAATCGCCAAGTAAAAAATTGATAAAACAAATTTAATAATTATTTAAACCGACACAACGATCCAAAAATGTTCAGCAAATATTGAGGTAGATTCGCGCGGCGCCGACCTCGGGCCTCGCGCCGTCGCCCACCGCCACATTCACTTACGATATTTATATTTTTCGGGTAAATGATGACGTTTCGAGTAAACGCATTAACACAATTCGTCTGCGATTCCAGGTTCGGTCCGCACGAGGAGCGGCGCGTGCGGCTGGCCACGGACAAGCCGCCCGCCCTCGGCGCCCCGCCCCGCTCCCGCTACCCCCTGGTGGTGGTGCTGGCGCGCGACCTGCGCGACACGCAGCGCCTGCGCCCCGACGACACGGTACACAGCCCCGCCGCCCCACCGCCCCACCGCCCCACCGCCCCACACGCCACCCCTGACACTGCAACATTGCGCGCTGTCCCCGCAGGTGGCGTTGGTGAGCGTGGTGCACATCCGCGACGAGCAGTGCGCGCTGCCCAGCGGCGTCATCGCGCAGTACCTCAAGCAGGCCAACGGACACCTCTCCTGCCTCAAGGTAGGCCCCGCCCCGCCCCCACGCCCTCGACCGCCCCCACTCATACTGAGTGCGCGTCTTCTGTGTGCGCAGCAACTGTACGTGTCCGGAGAGGTGGGCGCGCTGGACGCCGTGGGCGCACTGGACGCCGTGGACGCGCTGGACGCGGGCGAGTGCGCGCTGTGCTGCGTGTGCGCGTCCGCGCCGCTGTCGCGCGCGCTGCTGCCCTGCCGCCACGCCTGCCTGTGCGCGCGCTGCCTGCGTGAGTAGCGCCCCGCCCCGCCCCACGCCCCGCCCACGCCCCGCCCACGCCCCGCTAACCGCGCGCGCTTCCCTTGCAGCCAAGCTGGACAAGTGCCCCATCTGCCGCAGCGACATCACCAGCTACTTCTGTCTGCGCAACGAGGAGGAGCCGCGCGCCGACCGCAAGCCGCGCCTCGCGCTCAACCGCCGCCTGCTCGACCTCTTCCACTACCACTAGCCGCAGCCGCGCTGCCGGCCTTGTAGTGCGACATAAAGACATTAGTGTACGTTGTGGCGCCGCCGCCGCACGCGGACTATGAAATTATTTGTGATATTGTTTTGCCGACTGACCGTTTGTTTATGCGTTTGTGCAATAAAGTCTGCAGTCCCCACTGCCACTTATCGTTCATTCGACTTTCCTTGAGGCGCTCCGACCCCCGCCATTGTGCAACAATAACTCCTAACATAACTTATACGAGTTGCTCCGGCCGCCCTGCGACTGCATTTTCAAACAGAATGCACGTAGCACGGCAACCACTGGACGTGGCCCCGACACGTCACATTAACTAGGAAATTCAATAAAATACTATCTGCTGGATGGCCAAATATGCAGTTTTTGGCTAGTTTTACTGGTGAGGTACTTTTACGAGCGCATAAATGTTAATGTTCTCATCGCCAATTAAAAACTTGACTGGGAGTGAGGGAACGGCCGACCAAAATGATTTAAATTTTGTTATAGCACACAAACAACAAGACTTACTGTAATTATACTAGATGTAATATATGAACTATGTTAACTAGCGAGTAAGTTGAAATTTTGTACAGTCGCGTGTAGTCTTCCAACGTAGCTTAGAGTCCTAACGTAATGTAGATCTCATTGTCACCGACACTTTCTGAATATATGCAGTTCAATGTAAACCCGTGTATCATTGTGCTCGCCGCGCGGCCGGCTCTGCGTCGGAGCAACACATATTTATACCTTTATTGAAACGCTACGAGTAAAACAAAATACAGTATTTCTATAATATAATGTAACATATATCCTTAAGGAAAGTGCTAAGTATGCGCGGCGGAGTCGTCGTCGGCCTCCCGCTGCCGCTGCGCGTACAGCTGCGAGCTCTTGACGGCGGAGTAGAGCGCGAACAGCAGGTGCAGCGCCTGCAGCAGCGGCCGCGGCCCGCGCCCCGCCACCGGCACGTCCAGCAGCGCGCACGCCAGCGCCGCGTACTGCGCCAGCGAGCAGCGCAGCCCCGCCCCGGCACGCCCGCGCCCGCCCCCGCCCCCGCCCCCGCCCCCAGCGCCGCCTCCACGCTCGCCGGCCACTCCTCCATCAGGCTGTCGATGTCCGGCATTTTACTGAAAATACACATATATTCCACTGATGGCATTTGGTACATTCTGTAAGAGGATGGAATGTACAGTGTGTCTAACCATGTGTAGGCGAGCGCGGGCGGCGGCCGGCCGGCCTGCAGCTCGCCCACGTCCCGGATCCAGCGCTCGATGGCCGCCGGGTTGCGCTCCGCCTCGCTCAGCTTCCGCGTCAGCTGCAACAAACACACCGTGCTGTGTCCACACTTCATCCGTCCGTATCGTACGACGGTGTTTTTGCTACATTACTTAATCAATAGTAGTAGGGGTTTGGAAGAATAGTATTTTCTTGTCGAGTGGTAAAGTTAGAAACTTAACACTTTCCTATTCTTCTGTCGTACTCTAATCGTCATCGCTCAGCATGGTGCGCGAGTCAGGTACAGTGCGAGTAAGGATGGGAGACGTGATAGTTACGGCGGTCTTGCCGCCGGCGGAGCGGGCCAGCGCGCGCAGCCGCAGCTGCAGCAGCGCGGGCTCGCTCTGCGCCGCCGCCGGCTCGTCCAGCAGCGCCGCGCCTGCGCACGCAATGCTCACATTTCATCTAAACGTTTCACAATAATGCAGGCCTATCATTAAGTCTACATCAAACAATATCTGCTAATACCTACACAGACCCACGATATCCCAAAATTCATACCAAATATAACTGTTTTAAATGCAAGAACGTGAGTGTGGGTGAGAAGAGAGCACGAACCCAGGTTGTCAATATGCTCGAGCAGGCGGTCGGCGAGCGCGGGCGCGGGCGGCGTGCCGAGCGGCGCGGCGGGCGGCGTGCTTAGCTTGAGCAGCGCGTCGCAGTCGCCCACGGCGGGCGCGCACTCCGGCACGAAGGCGCGCAGCCGCCCTTCCAGCTCGATCTTCTGCGGAGTGTACCTGCACCAACACTAGAACTATTATGTATTCCGCTGTTAGCAATCAAAATAAATAAATAACCGTCAGCTGTGATGTTGGTTTGCAGACCATTTAGCGTATTAAAAACGTAAAACGCAACATGACATTTACGAGTGTTGACCATTTGGAGATCGTCACTCGGCTTGCGCGACATTATGAACATAGTTTGTGATGAGCCACGCACCTACTTAAAAATGCATTTTAACACATTAACAATAAAGTCTACATTCCAAATCGTTCAGTGATGCACGACAGTTGCTCTTCCTTGTCACTTATTTTGTGGACATTTAAAAGATGAGGCACTAGAATTAAATGTTTGAATAAAGTAGTACATGTTTAGCAACATAAAAACGTAAGCGATGTTCAGCTCTAACGAGATGGTCGTTGCCGTCCCAGGCCGAGCTCATACATATATTTATGTTACAATTATTTCGCATATTCTACGTAATATAATGGCTCACTTTATTATGTACTGGAACAAGTTCTCCATGTCTGGTGGCACCTTGAGGTCCTGAAAGTGCTTGGGATCATAGGCGCCCTCAACGGGGAGCGCGCGCCCCGGCACCTCACGCACCGCCACATCCTCGCCGCTGTCAGACTCTAAAATAAATACCGACGTGTCTGCGTATTATAATAAAAATAAAGTAGGATATAGGACAAGATGAGAGACTTACACGGCAAAAAGATTTCATGCCGTGTCTGTCGACTTCATGTCTATATTTTTATTGTTGTATCTGTTATGTTTTACCAAAGCGTGGACAAAGGGCTGCGGTAAACGTTACTATATCGGTGACTCCTACTACGGGCATGCCCAATATTGCCCGCGTCCGCGGGACAGCTACGCAACAACTGTTTACAACAAATGTTTTGTGTTTTGCCACTGAAGACAAAAATAAATCTACAACTATGTAGACACTAAGTTTGCTGAAAAGACTATGTATAACCAGAGTTGGAGGTGTCACGGCGGCGCTGCGGGCCGAGGCGGGGCCTGTCGCCGCCACCGCCGACCGCCTCGCGTTGCTCGGGGCTCTTCTCTCTCCTTTGTGGCGACTAAACATAAATGAAGAATTTCTGAATTACATTGACTTGACGACAATATGTCAGTAACTGCGCGTGCAAATGTCGAGCTATTTCTAACCACAACACTTCAATCTTTCGCTCTCGATCATTTTGCCACTAGCGTATACTAGTTTTAAGACGCCAAGCGCTGACCTGATCGTGCGGCAGCCGGGCGGGCAAGGCACCGGGGCCGGACTCGCTGTCGCTGTCGCTGTCAGAGTGGAAATCGTGCCGCGCGGTGTGGCGCGCCGGCGGCTGGAATCTGCTCATGGCGGCGCGCACCGCGCCCTCCTCGGAGCTCCCGGAGCTGTCTACTTCCTGCCCCTCCACCGCTACGCTCTCGTCAAACATGACCGCATCCTCGCCGCGGATAGCGCTCGCTGTCTCGCCGCCGGGTTGCGTCTGACAGTGTTTGTCAATCGTTGCCATGGCGACGGCGACGGCACGACGAGACCGCCCGGCGGCGCGCGAGCCTGTACTTTCCTGTACTCCTAGACCTTTTCACTTCAGCTAGTATGATTCCCGATTCCTGGTACGGCGTGGCACAGGTCATGCTGCACGCCCGCGGCCCACGTGTGACCGTGGCGTCCTCGTAAACATATGGACGTAAGGTTGTTGACCCCTTTTGATTGTTTTACGACCGCCGACTAAAATAATCGAGCGCATGTTCAAGTCTCGCCGTGTCTTCAGATCTATTTCAGGATTGGTGTTTACGTTTCCTGAAAAATGGGACGCAGGAAGTCGCGTTTTCCGCCTTACTATACGTAACGTAATTACATTTTGTGTCTAAACTCTTTTTATGACAAGTTGTACATTGCAATCCCATAGAACCAATAACGAAATAGGTGCATTGAAAGAATTCATCGTGCGGAATCACTTATCTTCAAATAAGGTGAACCAAATCCACATCTTAAAAATGGTTAAGTATCGGAAGTTTCTTATA
Source organism: Papilio protenor (assembly GCA_029286645.1). Taxonomy (NCBI): domain Eukaryota; kingdom Metazoa; phylum Arthropoda; class Insecta; order Lepidoptera; family Papilionidae; genus Papilio; species Papilio protenor. The sequence continues at coordinate 1,796,646 of JAGSMZ010000031.1, read as the reverse complement.
AATAAAAAACAATTTTATTTTAAAAAAGTGTCTTTATTAACTAAAATAACATGCGACCTGACAATCATTCACGATATATTACAAAGTTATAAAAACCAATTAATAATATCAACCGAAACTCTATAAACTAAAAAAAACAATACAAAACTATTAATCACTAGTAATGTATGAAGGATAATTTTTACTAGAACAAAAGTAGAACAGAGTCACACCACTTTAAAAAAGCATATGTTTCATCTTTATTTTATGATATTTTATGGACGATACAAAAATATAAATCGTTACATCATGTTGGAAAATTGGAATATCATTATCAAAAATAATTTTACGGACAATATAATCTTAAGAATAGACACAGAACAAACTTATAATATGTCCAGCTACAATTACGAATACTTACAGTAAAACACTATCGGAAAATAATTTAAACATTGTTCACTTTTTTAAATGTTATATGCATTAGAATTTTAGAATGGGTAGTAAACAATGTTAAAGATTCCTCTATACGAGTATAATGTAAAGCTTAGTCACCATGATTACAACAATTTCATTTACATTTTAAAGGGAAACTTTTAGTATACCGATTATAATCTTGCTCACAGTATCATCTCATGACGTAAACATTATTCATAAATTAGTTTCCAAAATCCTAGTAATTATAGAATATAAAATTAGCTTGTACAATTTATTAGTGACATTAATTTAAATACAATTAGATTCGAGCAAATCGTGAAACTATTATTAGTTTTAGAAGGCAACTAGTAAACTGTTTACATATTATCACAATAACAGTCTTTAAAATCAAAGTATGTTGGCACATTGCATCGGGAGTTGACAAGTTGTAGACGTTCGTGTTGTGACGAGTTGCGCCTCATGCGACTTTGTTTAAGAGTTCGTCACAGATCGCCGTCAGCTCCTCGTTAGCCTTAATCTTTTGTGTCAAAGTCTCCTTCAGCGAAGAAATATCCATCTCCTTTCTCTTTATCATAGCTCCGTATTTTAAAACTTCGGCTTCGTGTGTCTTGTTCAGTTTCTCAAACTCGTCATTCTTACTGTTCAAGTTGGTCGTCGCGTGCTGCTTCAACAATTCGTAGTTATTCTGTATTTTTAATACGTTCTCATCGAATTCCTTAATCGATCGCTTATATTTTTCTTCGTTGTCTTTGCAATTCAAAATTATTTGTTTATTCTTCTCGTACTTACTATGCAGGTCATTAAATGACATCGTCATGCTCGCCAGGTGGGCATTCTGTTCGTTTCTTTCATTAATTAGTTTCATTCGTTCTTCCGCATGCGCCTTCTTGTCCTGCTCTATTTCCGCCGTCAAACTGGCAATAGTCCTCTCGTATTCTTCGACTACAACCGCCATACCCTTGTTCATTTTGGTTTTCTCCGCTAGACATTTGTTCAAGTCGTCTACTTTTCTGAGTCTCTGTTCACCTTCTGTTTCTAAGGTTTTAACTTGCGATTCTAACGTACGCAATCTCTCGGATAATTCCTTACTCTCCGACCTTAGGCCGTGAACGTTTATTTCTTTTTCAGCTAATAGCTCCCTTAACTGTGTCAGAACTTGGTCTGTTTCATTAGTTCGTCCTCGTACATCAGTCATTGACATTTCCAGGTTTAACGCAGAGTTATCGCCACTTAATGAGAGGAGGCGGTCTATAACAGCGATGGCGGGCGACGTAAACGTATGTGATCGCCGATTTGCTCTCGGCGGTGTACAGGATTTGTTTCTTGGTGAAAAGACAGAATTAACAGCAGGGTTCACCACCATCATTGGTTTTGAAAGTAAAACAGTAGCATCTTCAAAATTGGCATCCAAAGTGCTTTCTGTAGTTTCGTTAGCGTTTTTATAAAAGTCGATATTTGATAAGGCTTTTGAAATTCTCTTCGGCGTACTTTGTCCTTTTTGAATTTTACTAATAGCCGCTGCGTCCGTGGACATTCGTTTTGCAAAGAGTGGATCAAACTTTAAGAACAAGCTCTCTCTGCCACTGTCGGCAACGACATTGCTTTTATTCTGATTTAGGAGAAACTGGAAAGCTTCAGCATCAATAAACATTTCTCCTTTGTAGGGATTGTTATTAATCTTTTGAGTGGGTATATCAGAAAAATCTATCATGTCTTCATGATCAGATTTTTTATCAACATCATTAAATTCTTCGGTTTCAAAGAAAGATGCTTCAACAGTGTCATCGTCTTCAGTATTAACTTCGTGGACCGTCGCTTCTGAAGCTTTTGACGACGTACTTACATCAGAAGAGTCAAGTTCGTTTTTATCTACACATAATCTGCGATCTATATCTTGCATGTTGTCGTCACATTTATGAGAAAAATGAGTCAAATTACTAGAAGGTACTTTGAAAATGTGCTTAGAACCATCTTCTAAATCTGGTGTTGATGACGTGGCCGCATTCTCTTTGAGTTTTGAGATAAATGCGCTTGACATTTCAGGCAAATTAAATACGTTTTTAGACTCGCTACTTTTAAGTGAACTGTCGTTGTCTTTTTCATGGATTGAAAAACTTGCAGCAAATCGTTCTTGGTTTATAACATCTTCTTTGTTCATAGCATATTTGGAATCTATCTTTTCAGTCTGGCAAGCAAATACCTCTATAGTATCAACGAAAGTATCTTGTTCCGGCAGATTAGAAGAAATATCAGGTGTACCATATGTCTCGTGTATGTAATTTAATGAATTCTTTACACTATCTCCTAATTGCAAATTTCCATTTTTTTCTGGATTTAAAATGTCGGAAACCCTTACTGTATTGTTTTCTTCTCTTGAAACAATATCCCTTGAATTAAAAATATTTATTTCCTTGTTATTAATACACTCACTTCCGTTTTCCTTATCCAGAACTGAATCCATTATTGTTTCAATTTTAATATTTTTGTCTTTAGGTAAATCCTCATACATCTTGCTACTTTCACCATGGTAATTTATTGCAGTATTGTTCAATACATTCCTATGAACAAGTTGCTTAACTTTATCCATACCTATTACATTTTCAAAATTTATTTCTTTATTTGCGTCCATATTAAAGGTTGTATTCGTAGTACAATCATTCGGCTCATTTGAATAGGTATTATCAAAATCAGGTAATTTATCTGATAATATTAATTCATTGAAATTACTTTCAATTACAACAGTTTCATCTCCTATATCCATTGTTGTCTTCATTTTTTCATCATTCATAAAACTATTTGACTCTTTGTCAGTTTCTTTTAAATCATGTGTCATTGAAATTGTACTATTTGTGACAACCACTTGATGATCTTTGATTGCATTATCAAACAAATTCTTAGCTCCTATAGTATTCTGTTCATTTGTTACAGTATTCAACATTTTACAATTATTCAGAGAATCGTTTTCAGTTATATTACAATCTATTGACAAGTTCTCAGACATATTCATGCCTGCATGTTCATTATTGAATTCCTCTAAAGACAGCTTTTCACTGTTAGTTTCTTTATCAGTAACACATTGAGGCAGGCGTTTATCATCTTTATTCATTAATTCATCAGTTAGTTGTTTATGATTATCATTTATTTCTGTAATGACTGGTATAACTGATACATTTATAGGGGTATCAACTGAGTCAATAATTTGACTTTGCATACAACCTTCTTGTTTATGTAGACATACTGGTTGTAATGGAGTTTCCTCTGTTAAAGATACATTAATTTTATCAGATGGCTTTAAATTAGTGGCTTCCAGGTTATTTTGATCCAGATTAAATTCATACTCATTTTGAACATCTTTAAACCTTTGAGCCACTACTGACTCACTATAATCTACACTCATGGCAGTTTGATTCAAATCTTGTTGTTCGACAGTGCATATAATCTTAGGTTCATTCACATCTGTAGTATTGGGAAATTCAATAAAGTCATTATTATTGTCATTAGGTAAAGGAAGTTCACTAAGATGATTTTTTTCATTATAATCATTAATTAAATCACATTTCTCTGTGGTATTCTCTTCTGCACTAAAGTCATTTCTCATTAACCTATGAATACTTTCATCATTTGATTCAACCATTATATTTGTGTTAACATTATTCTCTAGTACTCTATCAGATGTAGAAACATATACAGCATTTGTTTGTGATTCTAATTCTTTTTGATCATTTATGTCGCAATTTAAAGATATTTTTTGATCTGAATTTACTGCTGTAGATATATCACCAGTAATTTCACATGGTTTGTATGGCACATATGATTTGTTTTCTTCACAATCTGTTAATAAACCTTCAATGTTATCTATCACTTGTTTAGTATTATCATGAATATGATTATCATCATTCCTAGTAATATCACAAGCATCATCCTTTACAGCCAATTTGCTGTAGTAGGATTCCCCATTAAGAGTCATTTCACAGTCAACAAATTCACTATCCGACTCTAGAGCTGAAATTTCATTCTGTAAAGAAGGAAGTTGTATATTCATAGCATTCCCACTTTGGCATATTGAAGCATTATTTGACATACTCATGTATTCTTCTGTTACATTTTTATTCTCGCTTTTGTCCATTTTTAAAGTCTTTGTAACATTTTTTGAAGGAAACAACTTATGAACTGGAATTTTTTCATCCTTGAAAAATATGGTTGTCTCATCCTTCCACTGCAAATCCTTTTCAAGGTCATCATTGAATACAATGCTATCTTTTAAAGGACTGCTTCTTCGAGACTCACTTGTTCCTTTTCTGTTATTTGCAATAGGAGTTGATACCACTACCATTTGAGACCTATTATTTTCCAAGCTTTTTAAAATTGAGTCATCAACACTAAGATTGTCTTGTTTTATATTAGATAATGTGGTCTCCGAAGGGGGAATGGGACTTTGTGAGGAACGAAACATATTAAGTACACTCTTTAGACCCCTCATTATAGGTGAGCTTCCATCATGCTTTGGTATTTCCTTGGTGGGTGTTGTTGCTTCTGGTGTATGTGTCACAGATGATGATGTGCTCGGCAGGGACATGTTTTCATCATTATCAACTGGTCCGCTTAGAGTGACAGTTACATTGTTGTTAGAAGCAGGCTGTATGGTGCGCAACACTGAGGGATTCCTATCATCAATCACTGTGTCACTTGTATGAATTTGCAATGGAAGTGACTTTAGAGAATTTACCATTTCAGTTTTAGTAATTGCAGAATTTAATGAACGGGTCAAATTATTATTTTCAGTATTCATAGCAGTTGTGTTATTTTCAAAGTCATTAAGACTTCTGGACATAGGAGAAGCGGCAGGAGTTATTGAATACCTCAGCTTCATGTTCAATTCCGACACATCCAGTTCCTCATATCCCTTTTCCATGCAGGGTGTTCGGGGCAGCACATTGCTGTGGTGGGAGCTATTCTCTTTGTTGTCAAAATCGCTTTCTATATCGTCAATGTCCATGGGCTCCACTTGAGCCATTCTGCCAAATTCAAGCAATTACTTATAAATTCTACTGCTTCTTTACTAAACTACAATTCTTCTGTTGCCACTTATTGTTAATGTCATCCGACACAACTCACTTAACACACGTTCACTTTAATATTTAAAGTATTTGATACACTGAGTTTCACTTGGATTTCTAATGCATATCTATAAACGAATGCAATGTATGTCATAAAAACAAAAATGTCAGAACGTGAATTTCAGTCAAAAATCTATTTATAACTTCGTTGTGGCGCAAACATCTCGACGTTTAGTTTATATAACTCGCTCCCGAAGGAACAAGGGAATCTTGCCAAAAAGCTGTTACGACCACACACAAATACACCGCTCAATGTACCGAGACCGTTTTGCCGTTTTGTGTTTGAAATTCAGTATCATTTTAAAAATTTAAACGTCAAATATAAACTTGCCACACTGTGCTTGGCCTTTATTTTTTTCGTAGGCGAAATATTCATTTGCCTAATGGAAGAATTAATTTTAATACAAAACTATATCAATGGTGAGAGCAATGAAACAAAAACAAAAAGACTCAATTTCTTGGTAAGTCATTAGATGTATTTGAAGTTAAAAATCTTTTATTAAAAAAAGAACAATTCATCCGGGCGGCAACACACACCACCACCACTGACGGCTGACAGTTAACCACCGGCTGACATTGACATATTAGAATTGAACTCTAACATCTTATTTAAGAATTCTGAATGAATTTTAAAAGTGTTCAAGGGTGCAAGGTGCAACTGCAAGTACACCAAAAGTACTTAGTCTATAGTTTCAACTGATTTCATGTTATAAGGGTAAAAATAAAGCGTTGTTTCATATATTTTACTAATCTGCTTACAAGTACACATACCGTAAAATAATCACACATCAGTTTACTTCACGGTTAAGCGACTTTGTTCATAAATTAGTTGATTACAAAATATGACATGTTAAATTCACTATATATCCTTAAACATTTTGATCACGTTTTTCTGTTACAGAATGAATAATGGAAAGTGAGCATGCGGTCACAGTGAAGGTGCTATTTTTTGCTCAATCAAAGGAGTTGGCGGGCACTCGGGAGGCTACTATTCAGTTACCTCCGAGGATCAGTTACAAGGGACTTCTCAATATCATCACAGAGACATTCAACTTGCAGCCTTTAAGGAATAATATACTTTTAGCTAAAAATGAGGAGGTTTGCGAGCAGAGTATAGAGTTGGAGATTAAACAGGAAGATAGAATAGCAGTGATACCACCATTGAGTGGGGGCTAAGCCACTTGACATATGGTACCTTAGTTATAGATATGGATCACCTAAAATTGACAGAGGACAAGTTGTCAGTGGAAGCTATTAGTGAGCTGGTGGGGGACAGCAGCTGCGGAGCCATCTCTGTCTTCATTGGCACAACCAGAGACAACTTTGAAGGAAAAAAGGTAAGTTTATTGTATTGTTTATTTAGTAGTGGGCTTGCATGTTATAATTGGTATAGTTAATTATAATCAGTGTGTTGCACAGGTGGTGAAGTTGGAGTATGAAGCGTATGAGGCGATGGCCCTCAAGGCGTTTAAAGACATTTGCAATGAGCTGAGGGGCAGATGGCCGGCAGTGCACGGCATCGCTATTTACCACAGGTATAACCATACTTTTGTATATTTAATCAGTAATGATACTTGTTATAAGGGAAGTTCCAAAAGACTTTAGCAAATTTTCTATCATTGTGAAAAACAGTCTAGTTTAGAGTCGTTGCCCAGATTAAGCCTTAAAGTTGTCATTTATTATAACTTTAAATAATGCTTGATCAATGCAAGTGTTTATCTTAGTCCCGATGTTTGAAAGTGAGTTGATATTATAAAATGTGACAAATATTGCTTAAAATTATGTTCACATTGTTTGTAATGTTACATCACTTTATTTGTTCAGTTGTTTTATCAGTGACATGAATTTTAATGAGGGTACAAATGTTATCTAGATTTTACTCATTGCTTAAGTTATTTTTAGTATTTGAGAGGCAATTTATTTTGTTACAAAACATCTTAACTATGAATACACAAAAGAACTTTCGCTGGAATACAAGAATAATGCAAAACTGTATCAAGAAAGATCATTTTTAAGGAAAATTCTTACATTTATATTCAGATTGCAACTACTAAAGACACCTTAGTATAGTTTTTAACAACATGTATCTATGGAGAAAGGCAATATATTAACTAGATGTGTAATAGAGCATTAGTGCGATTAGTGTGCGGTGGAGCACGGCGCGTGACGAGCGACCTGCATTTTCTGCACCAATTACATATGATTTCATACTCAAGTTAATACTTGTCTTTCATAGAGCCAATAATTTGAAGTGTAAATGATGTATGGTTTGATAAAGAACTTGTGTGGAGTGTATGCAGAGTCGCAGTGTGTGTGTGTAGGCTGGGCGCGGTGGCGTGCGGCGAGGCGTCGCTGGTGGTGGCGGTGAGCAGCGCGCACCGCGGGCCGGCGCTGGCGGCCGCCGCGCACTGCCTGGAGCGGCTGAAGGCGAGCGCGCCGGTGTGGAAGCGCGAGCACTACGCCGGCGACCTCGCGCCGCACTGGAAGGAGAACCCCGAATGTGCGTGGGCCCACGTCCACACCGACAACACCTCGGCCACCATGGCACCTAAATGATTTTAGAAGTCATAGCATTAAACTTGTATCGGCTATCACACACGGGAATAAGCTATAAGCTCTCCCGTCTTTATATGTGTTGTAATTAATTGCTTATCGACAATTTTTGATATTTGAATAAGGGTACGATAGATATTAAAATTCACAATAGATTAAAAATACTGCAGCATAATACGCGGTTGTCGATACGCCCCGAGCGTGGCTCGTTTAGAATGTGTGGAATTAGTTAGGAAAAAAGACCGTAGAGTTAATTTTTTTTTTGAGAATTTATAGTGTCTTGTTTTAATATAGAATCGTTTGCCTTGTTACGAGGTTTCTTATTGTTGTGCGAAGTACATGTTATTTTTAAATAAATATATGTAGTTGTTGATAAATACACTTTGTTTTTATTAAATGGTCCTATTAGCCGGACGCTCTCCCCACTGACGACCGGAACATCCTTGCAGGTTCACCACCACCACCACCTCCCAGATCACCATCTCCATCACCTCCTCGCTCGCCGGACAACACGACCGACACAAACTTGATTCAGATCAATGTATCCAACGAGGAGCTGCAGCAGCGCATACAGAACTTCATAGAGCGGAAGCGCGCGCAGGTGGACCTCAGCAACATCGTGGACTTCATCCCCGGCTGCGGCGAGAGCGAGGCGCAGGCGCAGGACGCCGACACGTGCGCTCGGGTGCGCACGCAGTTCGTTAAGCGCTCCGACTCCAAGGGACACTTGAAAAGTAAGCGTTTGTAGACTTCGTATTGGATATAACATGTACACGTGGAACTACAATTGCTGCTTTAAATGAGCTATGATACGATATGAATATATTATAATATTGTATTAACTGAGGTAAATGTTCGTCCAGTCCGCAGAGTGCACAACGAGTGGGGCCCGCAGGTGTCGTGCGGGGCGGGGGGCGCGCCGTGCGGGGCGGAGGGCGGCGCGCTGCCGGGGGGTGTGGCGGAGCGCCTGCGCGCGGCCGAGGAGTACGTGAGCGCGGCGCCGGTGGGGCGCGACGTGTACCGCAGGCTGAAGCAGGTGGAGGACCGCATCGCGGAGCTGCAGGCCATCTCGCCGGAGTACGCTCACTTCTGGGTGTGTCTAGTACATTCATTCTACTCAAAAGGACAGGTTTAACTGCTCAAATATCCAATAAACCAAGTGTGGTTCGCAAATTCACAAAAATATGCTTATACCGATTTTATTTGATAGAAAATGAAGAGTGAGCCTGCGGAGGCGAGCCCCGAGGCGGCGGAGTGCGCCTTCTCCGCCGACGACATCGCGCGCAAGATCGAGCAGCTGGAGCGACAGCACGCCGCGTGACGCCCCGCCCATTGCGGACACGCGCCCCGCCCACTGCAGACACACGCCCCGCCCATTGCGGACACGCGCCCCGCCCACTGCAGACACACGCCCCGCCCATTGCGGACACGCGCCCCGCCCACAAGTGTCGCCACCACCCAGTACACTCCTGACTAGAAAGTCGAACCTTTTTGTATGTGTAAATATAGGTATTAAATAAAACAACATTTACTTAAAACTTCTATATTTTTATTTAAATATTTACAACACTCATTTCATAATAGATTTTATACGTAAACTTGAGCCGGCCGATGCAGAGAACAGCAGCAGGCAGTGTCCGCGCAGCCGACATAGCTCCACCTTAACTGACGCACTCTGCCGGCGTCCTTGCATTAAATGAAGAGTTTTACGAAAAAAATACTCCAAAATCACACCAATAAACAACATCTTAAACCAGAATGTAACCATTTTTAGAATAAATTAAGAAAACTAGAAATAAATAAGTTATTCAAACTATACGCTGGCGATGCAATGGCAGAGACGTCGCTCTTTAAATCTGCAACTGAATTTAAAAATAAACATTTGTACAAGAACAACAAACCGTGACGCAAAATGTTGCCAGTTCGAACACATTTGTACAACACACCACAAATGTATCCGGAGCGACCGTGTGTTACTTTATCACTACATTATCGCGAGCCTGCGCAGCCGCGTGTTCAGTGAGCGGGCTGCGGGGCGTGCGGGGCGTGTGCGGCGGGCGCGGGGGGCGGGCGGCGCAGCAGCACCACGAGCGCGAGCGCGGCGGCCAGCGCGGCGATGAGGTAGGCGTCCCAGCTGGCCAGCAGACTGGCCTCCGCCGATAGCAGCAGCCACGCCAGCGGGCTCTCCATCACCGTCTGCACAAGCGGAGGCGACGGTGTGAGAGTCGCGGTGTGTGTGCGGTGTAGTGCAGTGCGGTGTAGTGCAGTGCGGTGCAGTGTGGTGCGAGGAGGGCGCGGGGCGGGGCGGGCGGCGCAGCAGCACCACGAGCGCGAGCGCGGCGGCCAGCGCGGCGGCGGCGTGCAGACGCGCGAGGGCCAGCGCGGCGGGCAGGCGCGCGTCGGGCGAGCTGTCGGCGGCGAGGTCGTAGCAGCGCTTGGCGAGGTGCGGGTCGCGCGCCAGGCCCAGGCCGCGCTCGTGCATGTAGCCCAGGTTGAAGGTGGCCTGCGCGCTGTGCAGCTGCTCCGACGCTATCCGATAGTGGTAGGCGGCGGCCTCGAGGTCGAGCGGCGTGCCGAGGCCGTAGTAGTGGTAGTCGCCGAGCTTGAGGCGCGCGCCGGCGCAGCCCTGCGCGGCCGCGCGCCCCCACAGCTGCAGCGCGCGCCGGTGCCGCTGCTCGCCCGGGAACAGCGCCGACTCGCCTGCACCGGACGCGTCGCTGTCAGTGTCAGTGTGGTGCGAGGAGGGCGCGGGGCGGGGCGGCACTCACCGATGTCGAGGATGAAGGCGGCGTTGCTCTGCGCGACTTCGAGGCCGCGCTCGGCCAGCGCGAGGTACTGCGAGAGCGCGGCGGGCAGGCTGCGCGCGCGCCACGCGCCGTGCGCCGACATCAGCCGCGCGCTCCACGCGCCGCGCTCGCACACGTTCTTCAGCAGCTGCACACGACACACGCACGGTTACCATCGCACTGCGCGCGCGCCGCCGCACTGGCGGTAGGGGGGAGTTACCTCGACGGCGGTGGTGCAGGAGCGCAGCACGCCGAGGCCCTGCGCGTGCATCTGCGCGAGGTGGTAGAGCGCCAGCACGTGGCCCGACTGCGAGGCCAGCGAGAAGTATTTGTTGGCCTGCTTGAAGTCGCGCCGCACGCCCACGCCGCCTGCAACACGCAACAACACCTTGCCGCACCTCACCGACAACACGTGACATCGCACCACGAGACACGAGCGCGCACTCGCGACTTACCGAAGTACATGAAGCCGAGGTGCAGCTGGCCCTCCACCCAGCCCTGGTTGGCGGCCATGGTGAAGTACTTGAGCGCGGCGTTGGTGTCACGCGGCACGCCGCGCCCCTGCGGACACGCGGCGCGGTCAGTGCGGTGTGGTGCGGTGCGGTGTAGTGCAGTGCGGTGCAGTGTGGTGGCGGTGTAGTGCAGTGCGTGCAGTGTGGTGCGTGTAGTGCAGTGCGGTGCGGTGTAGTGCAGTGCGGTGTAGTGCAGTGCGGTGTAGTGCAGTGCGGTGTAGTGCATTGCGGTGCAGTGTGGTGCGGTGTGTGCAGTGCGGTGCAGTGTGGTTGCGGTGTAGTGCAGTGGCGGTGCAGTGTGTGCGGTGTAGTGCAGTGCGGTGTAGTGCAGTGCGGTGCGTGTGGTGCGGTGTGTGCAGTGCGGTGTAGTGCAGTGGCGGTGCAGTGTGGTGCGTGTAGTGCAGTGCGGTGTAGTGCAGTGCGGTGTAGTGCAGTGCGGTGTAGTGCATTGCGGTGCAGTGTGGTGCGGTTGTAGTGCAGTGCGGTTGCAGTGTGGTGCGGTGCAGTGTGTGCGGTGTAGTGCAGTGCGGTTGCAGTGTGGTGCGGTGCAGTGTGGTGCGGTGTGTGCAGTGCGGTGCAGTGTGGTTGCGGTGTAGTGCAGTGCGGGCAGTGTGGTGCGGTTGTAGTGCAGTGCGGTTGCAGTGTGGTGCGTGTAGTGCAGTGCGGTGCAGTGTGGTGCGGTTGTAGTGCAGTGCGGTGTAGTGCAGTGGCGGTGCAGTGTGGTGGCGGTGTAGTGCAGTGCGGTGTAGTGCAGTGCGGTGTAGTGCAGTGCGGTGCGTGTGGTGCGGTGTAGTGCAGTGCGGTGTAGTGCAGTGCGGTGGCAGTGTGGTGCGGTTGTAGTGCAGTGCGGTGCAGTGTGGTGGCGGTGTAGTGCAGTGCGGTGCAGTGTGGTGCGGTGTAGTGGCAGTGCGGTGCAGTGTGGTGCGGTGTAGTGCAGTGCGGTGCAGTGTGGTGCGGTGTAGTGCAGTGCGGTGTAGTGCAGTGCGGTGCAGTGTGGTGCGGTGTAGTGCAGTGCGGTGTAGTGCAGTGCGGTGCAGTGCAGTGCGGTGCAGTGCAGTGCGGTGCGTGTGGTGCGGTGCAGTGTGGTGCGGTGTAGTGCAGTGCGGTGCGTGTGGTGCGGTGCAGTGTGGTGCGGTGTAGTGCAGTGCGTGCAGTGTGGTGCGGTGCAGTGGTGGTGCGGTGTAGTGCAGTGCGGGCAGTGTGGTGCGGTGTAGTGCAGTGCGGTGTAGTGCAGTGCGGTGTAGTGCAGTGCGGTTGCAGTGTGGTGCGTGTAGTGCAGTGCGGTGTAGTGCGGTGCGGTGTAGTGCAGTGCGGTGCGTGTGGTGCGGTGCAGTGTGGTGGCGGTGTAGTGCAGTGCGGTGTAGTGCAGTGCGGTGCAGTGTGGTGCGGTGTAGTGCAGTGCGGTGCAGTGTGGTGCGGTGTAGTGCAGTGCGGTGCAGTGTGGTGCGGTGTAGTGCAGTGCGGTGGCAGTGTGGTGCGGTGTAGTGCAGTGCGTGCAGTGTGGTGCGTGTAGTGCAGTGCGGTGCAGTGCAGTGCGGTGCAGTGCAGTGCGGTGTAGTGTGGTGCGGTGTAGTGCAGTGCGGTGCAGTGTGGTGCGGTGTAGTGCAGTGCGGTGCAGTGTGGTGCGGTGTAGTGTGGTGCGGTGTAGTGGCAGTGCGGTGCAGTGTGGTGCGGTGTGTGCAGTGCGGTGCGTGTGGTGCGGTGCAGTGTGGTGGCGGTGTAGTGCAGTGCGGTGTAGTGCAGTGCGGTGCAGTGCAGTGCGGTGCGTGTGGTGCGGTGCAGTGCAGTGCGGTGCAGTGTGTGCGGTGTAGTGCGGTGCGGTGTAGTGCAATGTGGTGTGGTGCAGCGCCAGTCGCGCTACCTGCAGGTACATGAGGCCGAGGCCGCTCTGGCCGACGGGGTTGTTGAGCTCGGCCGCTTTGCGGAAGTAGCGCAGCGCCGTCTCGTTGTCCGCCTTCACGCCGTCGCCGCCCTCCAGGTAGATCTGATCAATCGATCAAATATGCCATTACGAGTTTGTGAGAACGACGAAAGCGCAACAATTTTCTGTCCCGTCGGCAGCGAGAAGTACCTTTCCTAGGAATGCATTAGCGACGGCGTTTCCCGCGTTGGCGGCCTGCTGGAAGTAGTGCTGCGCCTTGCGCACGTCCAGCGTCACGCCGCGCCCGCCCTGGAAGTGCAGCTGGCCCAGCCCCACCTGCGCCTGCACGTCGCCCTTGTCGGCCAGCAGCTGGTAGTACTCGATGAGGTCGGTGTCGAGCGCGCCGCCGCCGCCCTCCGCCTCGTCCAGCAGCCGCGCGCGCTGCACCGCCGGCCCGCCGCTCAGCGACACGCGGCCCGCCACTGGCGCACACGCACGGTCAATGCGGCTACGACCCCGGCGAGCGCCCCCGCGGTCTCGCGCCTACCTTTGGCCGCCACCTTCATGTAGAGCTGCATGGCCTTGGGGCAGGAGGCGGGCACGCCGACAGCGGCCCAGTGCCGGTACGCCAGCGCCATCTGCGCGAAATCGCTGCCGCCCAGCGCGCCCAGCGTGTAGTGCAGCAGCGCGCGCGCCTGCGACACGCCCACGCCCAGCCCCACCGCGTGCAGGAACCCCACGCCCTGCTCGCCCGCCACACGACGCACAATTCGATTTAAATCATCATAAGACAATATGGTCCAAAATTCTATTAAGGATAAGCGGTCTTTCACTATAGTACTCGATGACTAATTCACTTACCGCATGAGCATCTGCATTCCCTTCATTAGCCAGTTCCTCAAACATTTCCTTGCCCTTTTCAATGTCGAGGTCGACCCCCTCTCCGAAGATGTAGGACCAGGCGAGTTGGACACGGGCGGGGGCGTAGCCGTGCTCGGCCGCGCGCTGCACCTGCAGCACCACGCCGCGCACGTCCGCGGACCGCCGCTCCAACTTCTGCATAGCAGCCTCAAACAACTCCTTGGCTGAAATGTATATTCCCACTAATACATATTTATACTCTGACATTAACATTTAAATAATATGTTATTAAGACAATGAGGTTGTCTGTTTTATCCTGACACCAATCATGAGTTATACTTTAATCTGTGTATATAAAATAAAACAATATAACCTTCTTTCAGTTCAGGAGTTAACTCTGGCGGCTCTTTTTCAATACGCAAATCTTGTATAGTAGACAAGATGTCACCAATGTTTGTCTCTCCTTTCTGTACAACAAATAAATAAAAATAATTATATCACTGTGATAAAATTGTTAAAGATTGGCAACAACACTATTAAAATGTTTTACTTAAAATTAAGGAATATATTATACTTAACCTTCAAATACAATACCTGACGGTCAGGGTCATAGTCCCGAGTGGCCTTTGTACCGGTTTCAAACATCTGAGGACCTATTTGTGTCAGAAAGGAATTTCCTTTAATGACTTTCAGGACATTTTTCATTTCGTTCACATTTTCATCAGGGTTTTTTCTGGGATTCTTAAGAAGTTCTGTTAAACATAAAACATATCCAAAAATATAATGACATCAATTTAAGTCAAAACTTAAATATACTGAAGATTTGACTTCATGTCTAAAGTTAACAAATATCATACATGAATCATCAAAAATTTATACACTCATATATCTACAATCAATTTTATTTTTAAAATATTAGAATCGTTCAGATGCAGTTATTGTAGTCAAAAAAATAAAACCAAAATTAACCGTTTAAAGTGTCCATTATCTCTTCATCCTTGTCGGGCTTGTCATTCATCGTGTCCGTAGCGTGTTGCAAATAAACCAAGTCTTGCTTCAGCCTCGTAAGATATTCCATAGTCGCTTTTTCTTTTGCATCACTGTCCTCAGGAGGATCCGAATCTTCTTTCGTGTTCTCATTGTTCTTACGTTTTTCAGGGCCGAGAAGCTCTGCAGTCGCAATACTAATATATAAGTAAATCACAAAGAGATGTAAGCGATTCATGTTCCCGTAATAATTGGATTTTGTAACAGAATAAATAATTTTACGTGTCTAGTAAAATGAGATCATTAGAATAACATAGTTTTAAACCACACAGTCTTCGCATAGACTTTGATGTATTCCAGAATTTACATTAACTGGAGTCGATAATCATTTCGCTTTAATGTGATGATTATTATTTCTAAAACCGCAATTGCAATATCTATTATCTTCTCGAATAAACAGATCAAAACATCAAAAAACACACGTCAGTTTGTGTAGCTATCAAAATCGTTATCTGTAAAATTTTCGTTTAGAAATATGTTATGTAACAAAATTATCAAAATAAATGTATTCCTTTTTAACCATTTTAAAATAATTTCAATCAATTATTTTATTGTTGCTCTCTATAAATATAAATACCTTATATTATATCGGTAAAAGATTTGTTGACAGTGGAAATCAGTTTATATCAATTTCGTTACGCCTATGTTTCTAAACTTATTTTCGATTCAAGACAAATGACAGTGACACTGACAAATACCTATTTTGAACGAATTCTTCGATTTTGACATCTGTTTTTGTTTCTCATCACAGAGTACTTTGTAACATACTGAAATAGAGACCAATCTTCGTCCTAAAATTGGGTAACACGAAGAATAGCGCCATCTCTATTTCATAGTTGACAACTTTCTGTCTTTCGTCTTCTGTTTCTTTCTGTTTTTTTTTATTTTTTTTTTGGTAATGAAATGGGGCAAACGAGCGGTATTTGAAATTTTAAATGTAGGTATATAAAAATATCTAAATATCCATATACCATTATGAAAAGATTTATATATCCATCCACAGAGGATACTGTTGGACGTTTACTTTCTGCCGTCCTGGGCTCTGGAGGTGTAGGGCTATTGAAACACTGTTTTCACATAGTTAACAAGTATATTATAAGCATCAATAATCACATTTTATACAATCTCATATTTCATATATCATAAAAAAATCAAATAATAGTTGAGAAAAGGCAAATTGATTTTATCTTCGTTTAGTGCATTTTTTGATTTTTTGCAAAACATCGTCTCCATCATCAATTTGGAAACCCGTGTAGTACTTGATGCATACCTTAAATAGCACATCTTATTTAATATTATTTTACGCATTAAAGGCATGCTTTAATGTACAAAGAAGTATCAGAGAGATTAGTGCAACAATTTACTACTTTTACTTTACTGCTATAAATATGGTTGTGAAAGAACCAAATACATGTTAAAGACAAAACACTACAAACAAATATTTAAGTAGTCCGGCAATGTACAGGGGCACTAGGCCAAAGAAGTGGACTATGGCTATAAATTCTCAGTATACGACGTCTTACTGCTGGATAGAGACAGTGTTATAAAGTCTGTAATGGTCTAAAGTAGACATAAAATCAGACATACCTCCGCTTTCTTTACAACCAGGAACGCAACAATGCTTATCAGATGACATATTTACCTAAATACTGTTGAGGATTTTCAAATTAAACGATAATACAGCGTACTTTAACGATAATTCAATGTAATAGACAGTAATAGATATTTTATTTATTGAGAGACTGACATCGAATTACAAGTGACAATTAAAAAGGAGTAAATCAGAGTTGAGTATATTGTATAAAACTAAAAAGGTTTGATTCAACAAATACACTAAAAAAAAACACTACAAAGAGAGCTACTAAATAGCGGCATCTATCGTACATTAATTGAACTAGTAATTTTATTCGTAAAACTGCCATCTGTTACTGGTAGTTGGCATATATAGCAAATATAATACTACTAAAAACAAAATTAGTCTCTTTCCTTTTATCAAAATAGATCTAAGGTCCTCCGTTATATTGCAATATTTTATCTTCGGGTTTCCAAGTTAAATGTACTGAGATTGTGCCGCATGTTTCTCATTTAAAGTTAAGATAATGATAATAATTGAATATCTTAAATGTTTAATTTACTATATTAAAGGTATTGTGTATTAGGTAAATTAACATTAAACTATCAAAAATGTATCGTTTACCGATTTCAAATAAAACGACTCGTGGATTCTATAAAACACATAGGACATTGACGTCCAACAGCATTAGGAGCTCTTTTATTGAATATTTTTGTAAAAACCACGACCATAAGTTTGTTAAGTCTAGTTCCGTGGTGCCACTATGTGACCCCACGGTACCATTTGTTAACGCCGGAATGAATCAGGTAAAAACAACATTTTTGCCTATTAACTATTCGTTACTTTAAATTCGATATACCTGATATTTGTGTAAATATTGGGGTAACATTACAATTTCAGTTCAAAGGGGTATTCTTGGGTGTGGTGGAGCCTCCATGTTCGAGGGCGGTCAACTCTCAGAAGTGTGTGAGAGTTGGTGGTAAACATAACGACCTGGAGCTGGTTGGCATGGATGGTCATCATCACACCTTCTTTGAGATGTTGGGAAACTGGTCTTTTGGTGATTACTATAAGGTAAATAATATATGACAATTTTTTTCACAAAATGAAAATGTAGTTTTTAATAGAAGACTTCAAATTATATGTTTCAATAGTTTTTTCCAATACATAATCAAAATAATTTTTTGCTTTCATAGGAGCCATGGTTTTAGTTTGGATGTTAACTTTCATTATATTT
The DNA here is from genome assembly GCA_029286645.1 of Papilio protenor. Classification (NCBI taxonomy): domain Eukaryota; kingdom Metazoa; phylum Arthropoda; class Insecta; order Lepidoptera; family Papilionidae; genus Papilio; species Papilio protenor. The sequence continues at coordinate 1,778,685 of JAGSMZ010000031.1, read as the reverse complement.
AAAACTATAAATTGTTTTGTTTGCAGAAAGAGGCATGTCAAATGGCCTGGGACCTGCTTCTGGGTCCATTCCGACTGAAACCTGAGGACCTTTTGGTGACATACTTTGGTGGGGATGTTGTGATAGGCTTGCAGGAGGACAGGGAGTGCAGAGACATTTGGAGATCACTTGGGTATGTTTACTTATAAACTATGTAACAAATAGTTATCTATCAAAGTAATTATAACAGATTATGTGTGTAGAGTGCCAGCGAGCAGGTTGCAGGCTCGGGGGGCAGTGGACAACTTCTGGGAGATGGGACCGACGGGCCCGTGTGGCGCCTGCACTGAGCTGCACTATGTAGGAGCAGACGGCAGCCTCACAGAGATATGGAACCTTGTCTTTATTGACTGTAACAGGTTAGTTTCCATAACACCAATAAACTAATGGTTTTCTTTGCCAATTTTTTTTGTCCTTGTAAGTTCCTTGTCCTCCTATGGGAAGTATTGACACATTTGTGTACGGTCAGAGAAGGCGATGGGTCAGTGAAGCGCCTGCGGAGGCAGCACGTGGACACGGGCATGGGTCTGGAGCGCGCCGCCGCGCTGCTGCAGGGGGTGCGCTCCAACTACGACACGGATCTCTTCAGACCATTGCTGGACGTCATACACAGGGTAACACAAACTATGCTATCCGGCTCGAAGGACCATGTAAAAATGTAAATTAGTACCATTATTCAAATTTCGTTCGTATAAATTAACTAATTATTTAAGAAATGTACTATGGGAGTAGAATAAGGTAGGGGAGATCACTATATTTCTTTTGCTAGCTCTATTGATCGATTATTGACTGACCCATATTGAATGTAGTTTTGAATGATTGTAAGTAGTATTTAGTGAACAGATAGTCATATAATAGTGTGTGTAACTTGGCTACAGAACAGTAAGGGCGTGCCGGCGTACGGCGCGCGGTACGGCGCGGGCGCGGCGCTGGACGGCGCGTACCGGCGGCTGGCGGACCACGCGCGGATGGTCAGCGTCTGCCTCGCTGATGACGTCTACCCCGTAGCCAGGTTACACCAGTTTTATGTCACAAATTCTCTTTTTATTGATTAATTTCGCTTTTTACAGTTTTTTCTATGTATATTACAGCTTAAACCTGAAACAAATAATGCGCAAATCGTTCAAGATTTCCACGGACGTCTTCCAAAACCCCCGACTCTTGAACGAGCTGTACGCGGAGGTGGCCGCCGGCCTCGGAGATACGTACCCGGAGCTGATCGCTAAACGAAACGATGCCAACCTCATCATAGACCACGAGAGGGAGTCGTACGCCAAGCTGCGCGCCGACCTGCAGAAGAAGTGGAGGGGTCTCGTGCAGAGGTACCCGGAGGTGGAGAGCCTGGCCGACATCGAGCTGGCCGGCTTCCCGTTGGGATATACTGAATTTAAAGAGGTATAAAACATGGTGTATTGATTGATTAATGATAAATTGCACATCTATTCCATCATGATATATAATTTTTCAGACAATGTCCAAAACGAACTCCGCAACGATACCCGGAGAATTAGTATTCAAGTTATACGACACGCACGGCTTCCAGGAGGAAGCGATCGAGAGGATAGCCAAGTTGAACAACTTCGACATAGATAAGAGAGCGTTTTGGAAGCTCCTCGGCCAGCACAGATCTAGACATAAGACCGCCTTCAAGGAACGAGCTCAAAAGGGGCTCGCCTTCGAAAATATCGCGGACAGATTACTGAAGAGTAATATTAAATGTACAGATGATTCATACAAATATCATTATTTATATGAAAACAAGGAGGTGACGTTCGAGCCGCTCGAGTGCAACATAGTGGCCATAGTGAACGAGGACGGGGAATGGATCGACTGCCTGGAGCCGTGCGAGACCAGGCCCTACTATCTGGTGACCGATAGAACTAACTTCTACTGCGAGGAGGGCGGGCAGGAGGCCGACACCGGGCTCATAAGAATCAGCGACCACGTCTCTATGGACGTGGAGAAAGTGTTCAAAGTGCGCGACTTCGTGTTCCACAAGGGGCACTTCGCGGTGCGGAGCGGCGCGGCGCGCGGCGTGCGGCGCGGCGCGGCGGCGCGGGCGCTGCTCGGCGGCGCGCGGCGTCTGCGCCTCATGCAGCACCACACCGCCGCGCACCTGCTGCTGGCCGCGCTGCGCCCGCTGCTGCCGCGCACCGCGCTCTGCCCCGCCGGCGCCCGCCTCGCGCCGCACGGCCTCGCGCTCTCGCTTACGTTGTACGGCGACAGGCTCTCGCAGGACGTGCTGCTCCGAGCGGAGGAGCTGGTCAGGTCAGCGAATAACATCACTCGCGACCATTGCAGACATACAATGTAGTGCGCAGCGGAGAGTGAGCGTAGTGTGCGCGCAGGGCGGCGGTGCGCAGCGACGCGGCGGTGCGCACGCGCGAGCTGGACAGCGTGCGGCTGGCGCAGGAGGGCGCGGCGCAGCGCGTGCCGGGGGAGGCCTACCCCGAGCGAGGCCTGCGCCTCGTCACCTGCGAAACGCCCGACTTCGTCTCCAGGTTCCTAAAAATAATACATAAAACGTATTTGTAAATGATAGTATTGCAACGTCAGTGTGCGGTGCGCAGGGAGCTGTGCTGCGGCACGCACGCGCCGGCCGCGGGCGTGCTGCGCGACTTCTGCGTGACGGCGGTGCGCGGCGCGGGGGGCAACGCGCCCACCGTGCTCGCGCTGGCCGGGGACGCCGCGCTGCAGGTACCGCCCCCGCACACCTCCCCACCTCCCCACCTCGCCTGTACACGCGCTACTGCGATGTCTAATGGTTTGTCACGTTGCAGGCGCACGAGTTGTTCCGGCACACGGAGTACCTGTGCTCGGTGTCGGGGGCGGGGGCGGGGCCGGGGGCGGCGCGCGTGCGGCGCGGCGCGCGGCGTGCGGCGCGGCGCGGCGGCGGCTGGCGGCGCTGTGCGGCCGCGCCGGCACGCCGCTGGCGCGCACCGCCGCCTGCCTGCAGCGCCTTCAGCGCCTCGAGACGCAGCCCGACACGCAGGACCACCATCTCGCCGAAACCGACGTCGACACCGACACGGACACCGACACCGACACAGACGCCGCGCTGCAGTCAGTTCTCGACGATTATTATATCCATAACCATCAACAGTAACCAAGTTTAGAGATGTGCGCCTCAGATGTGTACCTCGCAGAGCCGAAGATTCAGTATTGAACGACAAGCAGTAAGGTATGTGGTGTGCGCAGGCGGCTGGCGGAGGCGGAGGTGTGCGAGGCGCTGCGCGAGGCGCGGCGGGCGGGGCGCGCCTTCGTGGTGCACTTCGTGCGCAGCTCCTACCTGCTGAGCGGCGAGGCGACCGCCGCCGCGCTGGCCGCGCGCCCCCCGCCCGCGCAGCCCGCGCTGCCGGCGCTGCTGCTGGCCTGCTCGGCCGGCGTGCTGCGCGCCGCCGCCAGCGTGCCGCAGGTCGCCCACGCCGCAGCGGTGCGAGGTGAGCGGCTGTCCGCAGCCGAGCTGACGGCGAGTGGTGTGCGCAGGAGTTCGTGTCGGCGGAGTTCGGCGCGGCGCGGTGGGTGTCGTGCGTGGCGCCGGTGCTGGGCGCGGCGGTGCGCGTGCCGCCCGCAACAGACCCTGCACTCTATGCGGAGCTCGCCGCCACCAAGGTACGAGTCCGCCCGCTGCGCCTCTCTGCGCCTCTCTGCGCCTCTCTGCGCCTCTCTGCGCCGCACTGTGCAGCTCACTGAGCGAATGTTGCAGGTGAGCCTGATCACGTGCGAGCAGCTGGTGCAGGACGCCATGCGCGTCGCCATCAAGTTCGCGCAGGCGCACACGAGAGGCCACGCCCCCGCAGCGCCGGACCACGCCCCCGCAGCGCCGGACCACGCCCCCGCAGCGCCGGACCACGCCCCCGCAGCGCCGGACCACGCCCCCGCTGCGCCGGACCACGCCCCCGCTGCGGCCGACCAGGACCGACAACACAACTAATGCTACCACAACCAGAGGTCAACTTAGCCCTTTTAAATACGTACAATCTACAGATATATCCCTGTTTACAGTCAAACCTCTCTAGAAGTCGCGCAAGAATTATGTAGAATAACAAAATGTCTAGTGTCCTGCAACACGGCCCTTGAACATTGGAATACATGTTAATATAGTAAATTAATTTACTTTACGATACAGAGGTGCCCGTGGTTTGCTCCGGAATCAATCCGGAGAAAACCACCAGGGACATTGTAAGTTTTCTCCGATTTGTCGTTGATTGCAATTTAATTATAAAATTAACGCCAATAATGGCGTTGATTGTAATTTAAATAATTTACGTCATATCCTCATTAGTTAATGTTATCAGTTATTTTGGTGCTCCCTCAGTCGGTGCTCACTCTACTACTCTACGACACAACTTCTATTGTACTTATTTTGTGTGCAGTAATGTTATTTATTTTAAATATATTGAATTATTTCTGAATTGTTGTATTATTTCTTTTATTAATTCACAAAGTCATTTAAGAAAAATATACACTAGACATAGGGAACAAATTTTTTTCACCGGTACTTTCTCTAAACGGTACTATCTCAATGTCAAATTTGTAATGAGGTCAAGATTTGTGGCAGTTAGTAGTGGTACGTGAAAAGTGGATACTCTTTATCCGAATGGAACGCAAAAAAAAAATGGTATTGAACAATGTCCGAGGACAAAAACTATGTGCGCCCGGGATTTCTGAATTGAAATAGTTAAAAGCAGTGTAACAGTGGTAGAGCCCGCTTTAACATCTTCGCACGAATGGGCCGGCTCGCCCCCAGCAATACCACGACCACACAGAAGACTGGCGTGAAGTGGAGGCAATTCCGCATTTCGTCTGATGAGTGTGGTGCCGGAGGTCTAATTTTAGTCCCTTTCCCTTTCCAGCCTTTTCTTAAAAGGAAGGGATAGGAATGAAAAGTGGATTTGACGGCGGAGGAGACGCATAGGAAGGGGAAATATCCTCTTTATGTGCTTCTCCGCCTCCGTCAATGAAGGGTAGGCAACGCATCTGCAATTGCGTCGCTTTCCATTTCGGTGGAGTCAGGTGGCCGCTTGCTCGTTTACCACCTTATATTATAAAAAAAAAGCAAGCTGAGAGAAATTTAGAAAAAGTTATTGAACTCTGACTATTCCTATTCTTGAGATTTTAATTATGGCGTTTTATTATGCAAACAATAAAATTTTCTTTAGACTATTTCTTTGTATATTTAATATCAGTAGCTATATGATATTGATTTTGTAAATTACATGAAACCTAAATAAGTCAATTTAATTCCAAATAACGAATTTGAAACTCTCAGACTATGATTATTTAAACATTGATAAAAGAAAACATTTTTATTGCTAGTTATTTTGTTGATAATAATTTAAGAACATCGTTATGTATGTACATGTTGTCTCTCGTGGGAGAGTTTGGGAGAGTTTAGTTAACTTTGAAATAATTAAATCCACTAACAGATAGTGTTAGTTTGTTTTGACTATCGGACATCAGTCACAATCAGTCAGCGTTAGTGAGATTATGTGAAAAAATGTTTCAAGCGAAGTGTCAACTTTGTTTTTTGAATCTCTGTTCGCAATTCAAATAAATATTGACTTTTATAGAAATCTAAAAATAAAAAATAAAACATTTTTTAAGTTTCATTTATTTTAATGAATTACAAATATTTACAGAAATTACGACTACTTTATCTGTGAAGACACAATTAAAATTAATTTACAATAAAAGGATCCAATCACACAAACTGTAACACGACGCGTCATGTGTACAGTTACATCACAGCTCAAATATTTTCATATTCACATTTAAGTCGACAAGTTACAACTTGATGTTCGGCGACAGTTTGACTGAAGAGTTGCTGAAGTGCTGGAGTGCTGGAGTGCTGGAGTGGCGCCGGCGCTAGTGGCTGTCCATGTACTGGAGGTCGGAGAGCAGCAGCACGGTGGTGGGCAGGGGGCGCGGCTGCGGGGACAGCACCGTCATCGTCTGCCGCTCGGGGTCCACGGCGGTGCTGCGGAGGAAGTGAACATTACTACTGGCTGGCGAGGGTGGTGGTGGTGGCGGTGGTGGCGACGGCGGACGCACACGCAGACGAAGCCGGCCAGGTTGCAGTGCGGCACGTGGTCGTCGGGCTCCGCGGCGAAGGAGACGGCGAGCAGGCGGTGCTGCAGCGCGGGCCCGGGGCTGACGCCCACCAGCTTGGTGAGCGCCTCCTCCGCGCGCATGCCCAGCGGCATGCAGGAGTCCGGCAGCGAGGGCGCGCCCACCTGCACTCACACTCACTAATCTTAACATCAGTACTGCGCTGGAGGGTCGGCGCAGCACTACTTAAAAAACTACTCTTTTTTTTAAAAAAAAACTAAACACTAGGCTTGTACTAATAATGGTTTACGATGGTCTAATGGTCGAAATCGAACTCTAGACCACGTGATCGGAAATGCGTACTCTTGGCCATTAGGCTAAAGGCTAATATTTGTATTTTTGTATTTATCTATGTATTAAAATAACTCCAAAACTACTGCGCCGATTTCGAAAATTCTTTCACCATTAAAAAGCTACATTATCAAAGAGTAACATATGCTGTGTTGTTTACTATTTTTTTTATTTCCACGTGGACGAAATTGTCGCGACTTCGCCCGCGTGATATTAAAAAAAATAGCCTATGTTACTCAGTGATAACATAGAATAGTGCAAGAATTTTTGAAATCAGTCAAGTAGTTTTTGAGTTATTTCATTACATACAAAAATCCAAAAATACAAATCTTTCGTCTCTATAATATTAGTGTAGATGGAAGCACCTTGTATATCTTGAGGTCGGAGTACTTGACGTCGAAGGAGTGGGGGTAGTAGGGGGTGCGGCGCCCGTAGAAGTACTCGCGGATGCGCGCGTCGCGCCCCTCGCCGCGCTGCGCCGCCGAGCGCTCCGCCACCTCACAACGCAAAACACAAATGTATTATGTTAAACCATATTTAAATAAATAAATACGTGTTCACAATTTATTCGATTTTGACGAAAACATTAAAAACTGCACTCACCCCACCACTTTTGGGCAGATACACGACTTTCACAAACTTTGGCATATCTCGTTTCAGCTCATTGTATAATCTCTCGTTGTCCAACACTAGTATCACATCCACCTGCAATATATTATTAATCGCACTTTTTATTTATTGACCAAATAGAAAACACTGGCCCGAGAGTGCTTTCTCATTACATCACTGGCTAATGGACAGTCAATATCGATCGCTTCGATAACTTTATAAAATGAGTTTCCGAACTACATAACTTGAGTTTTACTCCGTTGAAACATACGTCAACCAAACCCTAATGAATCGCTAGGTTACGACAAAATAAGTGGAAACTTCAGAAACCCAGTATTAATACGCAAAATATACATTTAAAATAGTAACGTAATTCATAAGAATTTTTATGAATGAACGTTGGCCATCGACAAACAAATTAAAAACCACCTAATATGTGAATTAGTTTCCTATTTTTCAGTAACACATAAAAGGTTTTTATATTCCTATGCAAATTGTAAGTGAACAATAATCAGATATAGTAATACAGACGTACCTCGAATGCCTGCGCGGCGTGAGTCAGCACCTTGTAGCCTGCGCCCTTGATCCAGCCGCATGTGTTGATGATCACACCCGATGTTGACGCTGCATGCAGGACACAAATAAACAGATTCACCTCATCACAAGCCAGTATTAATCAAATGCAAATAACTATAATTGATTTCTAGATATGAGTTAGATTAAACAACTTACAATGAAAATACTAAATAAAAGTTATGTATGTCCACATATTACCAAGGTGTAAACAGTTCCTTCCATACCTTTTTTATTATTTTCACACCTCTCAGTGATAACCTCCGCCAGCCGGGAGACTATTGTGTTGTAGAGCTCAATGTTCTCCTCGGGGGACTTGTGGCCGAAGTGGTACACCAGCGGCGCCTGCTGGCTGAAGCCCTCCTCAATGGACGCCGGACGCTCCACAAGGAGTGCACCTTCATCAACACTCATTCACATTAATACACTTTTCAGTTATAATTTTCTTTTAGTAAAATAAAAATTGAAATACAAATATTAAAAGATGATTATGTGCCTCCGTCATAACATATAGGATGATAATTATTATTACCAATAGTCCCTGGGACACTAATGTGCCCCTGACCGACATCTAGGTCTACATAGATAGGTCTCCGGCCCATCCGCACCGCATAGTTGAGCAACAGGCGTGTGAGAGTGGATTTGCCCACATCTCCCGGGCCCACAATCATGGTGACCGGGCCCCGCGTGTTCTCCTGCTCCGCGGCCACTCTCTGCTGTTCCAATGCTGCATGCACATTTAGATAGATTACCTAAAACAAACATTACAGTTAAGACATTAAAAAAGGTTTTTCATGCATTGTACTTCACATACTTTTTTAACAAAGGAAGTAATGATATAGGTTACGAAAATTTCAGATTTTTACTACCCTTAGCTTAATCATTCTAGTGATCCCTTCCTCCACATACTTTCTTTTAGGTTGCTATTGCATAAGTTGAATATACCTTACCATTGGTGTCTCCTTCGCAACATAACTAACTTCTGTCCTGCCTCTGAGCTCCACTGTGCAGCCGTGCCACGTGAACACAGCCACCTTAGCACCTGTATGGAATTCATATGGTTTCCCCTTCACCAACTCCGTCCCAAATAGTTCGGCGTAGCCACTTTTAACCTATAAATTAAATTGTACTTTTGAAGTAGTTTTATCAATAAAGATTTCAGTGGGAACATAGTTTTAAATCTTTTATTCGAAATTGATACCTCTAGAACTACTTTTTCATTTTTTGATTCGACTTCGAAACGAAGTTCGGAATTCGGCTCTAGTTTAAATTCTTGTAACTGAACTTCCGTCATTCTAACTGTTTGAAAATTAAAAGAAATAAGAAATGTTCTGTTATGATATGTAGAAATATAGATAAATATGTAAACACAATGTAATCACAACAAAAATATATCTTTTTGAATTTTGCTGACAGGTTGACAGTGTTTGACAAATGTTTGACTGTTTCAGATCACAGACAGAAAAAATTTGAATAAGACAGCTTATACATATCCGAAATTTCATACAATAAAAATAACTACGCCGCTTTAATTTTTATATTCTAAACCTCGTATTATACAAGTGAAATACAAACGACTTGTTTTCTACTTAAGACAAATATTTGTAAATAAAATCATGCTTACGTGAACGCATCTCTGAGGAGTATGACGCGCGTGTGCTAAATTTGAAACACGAAAATATGGATCTATCAAAATTGTGATATTTTAGCTAAAACAAACAAAAACTCTAAAAAATTGTAACACATATCAGAAATGTGAAATTTTTAGTGTTCACAAGATCTTCGACCGGAAAACATCGGCGAAGAAAATTGATTGTCAGAATCGTAAGCAATCCTTTAATAATAATATTTAATGAGTGACGTGAGAGGCAATTTATAAATTCTACTAATACCGCATAATGATATCGATTTTTGTATGTTTTGGTGTATGCGGTGTTGTGTTAACGCTTCTGCTATGTATTGCTTGCGCGATTGGCGCTAGATAACTTTTATTACTACAAAAATAAATTATTAAGTGTTAGACCTTAACCGCTGCTAGTATTTTGTTGAAATTTATTTATTATTTCAATACTATATATACAATAGGTTTTTTATAACTATTTTAATTCAGTTGTATTAATAAAGTTGTCATATTGTTTGGTAAGAGCCATGCAGGGCGGGGGAGGGGAGACCAGCGCGCCCAATTTAAAGGTACCCTCTGATGACTTTCCCAAAGTACACACAAAATGCAACCAACTCCGTCCACACACCAGGTTAATATTATATGTATTTATATTTTATTTGAGACACATACATCTGTTACCCAATTTCAAAATTCAATTTATTATACAGTTATTCTATAATTAAAATTATTTTTTATAATTTTTACTTATGTTTACCAAAATTAAATATTTATGATTTTGAAATTGTCTACTCCATATACATATCGGCACACTTTTATACTTACACGGAAGCAGAAGCTTAAAACCCTCACATATTATTTATATATCAAGTCATTTTTAAATACACTATTTATCTATATTTTCACTTATACAGTCATATTTTATTATTTTAAATAGCCAAATGATTTAGAAACTATCATGCTTTTACCAGTCACTCAAGGGCAATAAACCTATAAGGAAATATGTGATTTTAATTAAGTTAAAATCACAAAAGATTAATCATTCATTAATGATTTTTAGTTTAAATATTAAATCTTGACTTGGTATCATCGGAGTTTACATAATATTCAGAAAAATCTAGAATATAGAGACCACAGTACTAATGACATTTTAATACAGAAATCTACATTCTATATCATAATAATGTTTGTTGCTATATTTATATACATACATTCCAATGTCTTTAAACATCTAATAGGATTCCAATTTGAACTAGCTTTAGGTTTCATTGTTAATTTCTAAGAATAATGCAAAATAATTTAGGTATCAAGTTGTCAATGTGGCTTATGCTATGTTTAATTATTAAGCCAATGCTATAACTCATGTATCATGTTGGCTTTTTTGTGGCACGACAACACTGATCCTTGTTACCTCAATACTGCACAGCTTATATCACCATTATTGTAACATTCATGAATCCTTATTCAGTTTAAATTTTATTAATTGTATTTATGTTACTAGAATTCAGCAAGTTTCTGAACTTTTGTTATACACTATTACTGCTGCTTTTAGGTCCACTAGTGCCTGGAAGAGATTTATTCGGCACCCCTTTTTCACCATAACTTTTAGAAGGGTATGACATATTCAATTGCTTGAAATTTATATGAAAATAAGTTTTATTTTTACAATAAAGTGTTGATAATTTCTTCCTAGTGCTATATATTACTATTGTAATTAAAAATATTTCATTCTTTAGATGTACTTATACATATAGTAGAGGTTATTGAATTGATTAATTTGTGTCAGTGGAGACAATTATTCCAGAGTATTATGTCACTCTTTACTATGCTTGTGGTAACAATGACACCTAAACATGCTGCTTTTATGTAGTTCTAATGTTCAACATTTAAAGTTCTATTTAAGTAAGATTAGGTCACGAAATAGCTGTGTACTGCATTGTCGGTAGCAGTGCAGGCGTAATGCGGGAAAGGCCGCTAAAACACGTCGTCGCTAGCCTTGCTAGTTGATAGTCTAAAAACAAGATATAGTCTATTGATTTTAGATTAGAACTTGTTTGAAATACGTATAACTATCATTAAAATGATAATGATCAAATCAGGAACACTTTTTAAGATAAAATTATTTTATATGGGTCCATGAAAAAGTATGTATGAGAGATACAGCTCGAAAAAGAAACATTCAGTATTTTACGCAGACATCGCGGTTATTACATAGCAATGATTGAAAATCTATGTATATATTTTGTGGAAACAAAACAATCTTGATAAAGCAAAAGGAAAAGTTTTTAGCGTACTCGTAAAAAGTTCGAATAAAGGAAAACTTTATAAGTTAACCCTGTACCAAGTACGAACCTCCCCCGTGGAGACATCGCAGCTTTTAAAAGTCGTGTTCGTGTATAAAATAAACTTGTATGGTAAAAAAACATCCTGAACTGGCTTCGACTTCGGAATTTTTATATTTGCTTTATCGTCACCTGTGTATTCATGGCTGTAAATATTAAATTCAAGTTCTCTCATTTTCTTCCCACTTTTTCAAATAAGAAAAGTACGAACGGCACAAGAGATGAATAAGACAAAAAAATATCTCGAGTGCTAATAATAGATTTAATTTAACGGAAAAATATTGAAAGCGCCCCATCAGTACCTATTAGTGCAATAAATCCCAAAATATCGGTGGGGTTTTATGGCAGCAGTGTATCTGTATCAGCCATAGCAACCCCCTTCGCAGCAAGTGGTCGCGAGCGGCCGCGTTTACTTCAGTCGTCTCCGGCCCGCCGACCGCGACCGACCGCCACCGACCGGATGACAGTGACGTCGAAAAGCGCGCGAAATTTTTAAGTGACACAGAGTGATACGGCGCCTGTCAATTCCCCTCTCCCGCAGCCGGCGAGGCGTTTCCGCACGCTGACTCAGCCTATTGTCTCCTCGACATTAATGGGCAAAATTTTTGTGTGAGTACGCACTGAATTAGTAATGTAAATGTTATTTAATTGTACCCTAGATTATTATCTAAATAATCAAGTTTCAAGATTGTATCTGTACATTTCATACATGAAAAATGCAATTCAAATTTTTGCTATACTTAAATATAAGATTCCTACCAAGACCAGAGAAGAGTGATTACATTCTTATTTAAAATTTAGACATAAGGTATAGTAGGTATGTAATGCAGCAAGTAATTATTTCCTACGTAGTGTTCAGGCTGTATCAGTGAGCGGTGTAAAACGTTTTCACATTGCTAGGGTGAAGAGGGGAGGCGCGGTGGCGGGGGCCAGGAGGCGGCGGAACATTTTCATGTTTGCTGGCGCCAGCGCCGGCGCTACTCTTCCTTATATTACATCTTCTGTCCGAATAAGCTAAATCATAATTTTACATTTAAAAGACGCCAAAAAACATTCGTTTTGTTGCCATATATTATAATAAGATGTAATTTTTTTCTCCGTAGAAAAAAGTACGTTCGTTTACGTTACTAATATTCTGGGAAAATGTTCTGCACAAATGGCATTACTTGATAGATACGTAAATAAAGGTAGATAGACATGTTACCGAGTGTACTCGGTAAGGGCCGAGCTAATCCTCTGGCGGGCGACAAGGGCAATGCCGTCGGCTTACGATCTGTTTATGGTAAGGTCGGTGCCGCACCGGCAGAGCGAGAGCGAGGCGAAACTCTGCGCGGAACTGAAAGTTGTCTGTCTGCCCGCTAACTTGAACCTGAGACCGCTCGCTATCGGTACCCGGCGCCCGGCGTGCCGTTCGCGTAATGCCTTTCCACTTGTCTTGCCGCAATTTGGAGAAAGCTCCACTTTTAACTTAATTGCTAATTTGCATAAAAGCCGCGTTTAAAATCTGTACAGAATAATGTTATTTCTACTTTCAACTGTATGCTTAGTTTATATTACAATTTTCAACAATCTAATTAGTATGAAATAGTTGTGTTTACTTCACTCGGCTGGCTAACAATTTCATTAAATACTCGGGTGTGGTTAATTTTTAATTTAACGAGGGTTTGCTTCCCTAGTTGCCAGAAAGAATTTTATAAGAAAGTTATCTTTTACAGAATAATTTTACTGAAATAACGTCGTCTACCCAATCTTTTAGCAAAATTATATATTTTAGTAAAACACTCGCCCGACCGTATGAATATTTATAGATTTCTCGCAGGTGTTATCAAATTTTAGCTGAAGACCCGTAGCTCAGAAAAGCAGATTGCTATAGCCGCCGTCGCGTAATCCCCTCCCTAAACTTTTCAATTTCACGGATCATTACTATTTATGTAAATTTGCGGGAGCCGTAATTCGTTTTGTAAATCAAATATTTAGCGATGTTAATGACATCATCATCGATTAGGAGGAAAAAGGAGACTACTACACCATATAGTGTGACCGTATAATTATGCACGCCGTTTTTTGCTATAGTTAGTAAGTCAGGTTGCAAAAGATTGGTCACGCAACGCTGAGGCCGGGCTGCGGTCACAGCGCCGGCGCTGGCGGGGGCGGAAGCGAGAGTTGCTGTTACTTACGATTGTTGGCCAATTATTGCTTACTCTATTGAGTGCTATATGGCAATAAGTTTTTCTGTGAAATTGTTACACTCGCATCGAACCGTCTATATCACTGTATAAGCGGCAGATGACTTAAAAATAGCGGTATTGAAACTAAAATATTTTTTTTTATTTAAAATCCAGTATTACAAGCATTATACATGATTCGTAAAGCATGTCATACCATGGTCGGTGAGGATAGCGTGCTTGTCTCCAATATGAGCCGTACGTGCTGTTCAGGCAATTTAGTGCACGCGGCTGTTCCTAGGGCCAGCCCAACTGCAGTTATCGCACGGTACACATCCGAGATTGAACACGCGACGACGGGCCGTGTGATGGTGAGATAGTCCGCGCGCCGGCGACAGCGGAAATATCTTTTTGAAGATGAGTCACTCTCGCCCCTCGCGCTTTAATTAGACATTTTCACTCACCCTCGAAGGATACAAAATACATTGACTAAGAATAAAAACAATACCCGAATTTCTCTCATTGAATAATTCTTTTTGAAATGTAAATGTCAAAATGTTAGTCGAAAATGTACCAAAACTGTTGATAGGCGGAAACAGATTAATCAGTAAAAACTATAACAATTCAATTGATGCAAACCAATACTATAGCTATCATTGCTGGCCTGTGGGGCCCCCTGGGGCATCGCTCGCGCAACCACGTGTCCCCGGTCGATACACGCCGGGTTGTCATGGATACCATCCTGCTCATATTACAATTACAGCGGGATACACACAACATAACGTTTGATTTAACGTTGACATTTTAAAAACCGAATTTATAATGATACTGTCATTACTTCTTAGGTTCGGAATCGGTTTTGTCATCACTTTTTTCACACACCAAAGGAATTAGGATTTTCGCAAAAATATTCGTGTGACACAGAAATAGAGTAAGACATTGTGTATGTACGGGATAATGAGAAGTACTTTTTGGGTTAATGCATGTCATTGTACCATTATCCCGCAGCGTTCCAAAAGCGGGCACAAGTCGCGGGTTTCAGGAACAATATACTGCTCTGGAAAGCTCTATACATTATGCAACCAGTATTCACTATGTTAACACACGGGCTTTAGTACCGTCACGACTTCGTCGCAATCTGCAAATTTAATTAACCCGTTGAATGCAATATTCGTATTTACTATGAAAAAAAAAAAACATACTGAACACGCTCCATATCTTTAATACTGAAATGACGTTTTATATTTTGCACTATATATAATGTCTTTAATCGCAGCATTGTATAAACTTCACAAAATTCCCACATTGTATTAAGTATGTGTTGGCGCCTGTGTCACCTTCACCTTCATCTGGATCCCTAATGATTGATAACGGACATCACTAGCATCAGCGCCGCACGGACATCCCTATTACCCATTCATTCACTCTCTTGCACTTCGTCTGTCAATCTGCGCGGCCATTCATCGTATCTCGCGCTAATCAATTGATTGTTAATACAACCAAAATGTAACTAATAGCAATTAAACTAAAAAAAATAAATAAATTAGTACCGGCGTTTCATTATTTCCATATAATAAGAGGCATAAACAGTATGTTTTGTGAAGATGTTTAAGGGCAATGGAAACCCGTGTTGGTTTGTTATGCGAGCGCGTGCGGCAAGAACATTGCGATTCAGCGCAGGGCGCACCGGCCCATATAGGGAGGTTGCACGCGCGAGGCGTTTTGCCCCTTGTCAATAGATCCTAACGGCGCGCCGCCACTGATGACTGTACACTCCTGTGCCATAAAGTGAAATGCAAGCCCGGGTATTAAATATCCCATGACATCATTCGTTAAGACGCTACATTACTAACACTACTGGAAATAGGTATCTTTTAAAATACTTTTCTGGTATACAATATGCACTACGTCCTATATCGATGAGTCATAGTAAAACGTAATGTTTGTATGTTTTGGATGTGAAATGTATAAATGATAAGGGCAGGAATATATGTAAGTTCTTATTTTAAAACTAGATAGCTTGTTGTGTTTTAGGTTTTTACAAATACATTTCACAAATCTGTTTACAAATACATAAAGGAACAATCGCCAACGAATGCTTTTTTATGCTACTTTGTGCTAGTCGTATGTAAATATATGTTGCTACTGGCCAGGTTTGTGGCACAATTTATACTGAACGTGAGGATAACTAAAACGATAAGTTGTTTTTAATAAATCTCAAAGCGGCTGCAACGTTAATTGCAGTCTCCATGACCTGGATTAAATGGCCGCGTTATGTTCTCGCAACTGCAACCAATACCTTTATTTTGACTCGATTTTATTGTCTTTAAACTGTTTGCTAATCGATTGTGAAGCTCGAGGCGTTCATACATCACAGAGTAGCAATCATAAAATGCATTAATTACATTAGACAACATCTAGATTTCCGTCTGGCATGACTTTTGTATTGCACTTCGTATCGTACAAGAATGCTTCAAACGCATGAATTCCCTTTTATTACTTTTGACGCTTATTTGTGCATTATCATTAAACTTTATAAACAATCCTCTTTTTAAGGCCAAATGATATAAGATATTTCGAAGTTAAATAACAAATCATTTGTGCATCACAAACAACATTTGTCTCTCGCTCGTAACGCACATTGTTTGTCATACATGTCACTTTTACATGATGAGTTAATGTGAACTTTTAATAAATTTCAGTCCACATGTATCACCAGAAACGACAGATCCGTCTACTTCGGGCCTTCAAAAGACGATCTCGGAAAAGGCCGACATCATGAGGAAAACAGAAGAGGAGACCAAGGATGGGAGCGATCAGGAAGGCTCGGTCGCAGACTGGGTGACAGGCGGGCCCATCGGCTCCAAGGCGGCCGTGCTCGTGTTCAGGTCCTGCGTCCTTGCCTCCCGGACGCCATCAATGGAGTCGGCGACCAAGAGCGTCGGGAACAACACGGGAACAAACATCCTTCTGAACAAAGCCAAAAATATGGCTAAAAGGCTGGTGTCCGAGCCACACTCCTTCAGTGTCAGACCAAAGAATATAATGCACGATGTAATGGAGACGTTCGGCACTGGCACCAAGATGAACGGGCAGGCGTACGTGGTGCGGCACGTGAGCGACAGCGACCTGCCCGAGGCTGTGCCCATCGAAGAGCAGGGCCACGAGCCGGCGCACCACCAGCGCGATATCGACGACGTGCTGCACGACCTCAGCAAGATCACTCTCAAGAAGCATCTCGACGTCGAGAACACCACCGCCAACATTAAGCCACCGGAGGACCCGCCGCCCACAGGTCGGCAATATGAACCACCTTGCCCTTACAGATTTCGCTTTTGTAGGCCTAAAAAATTGGTTTAACTCACTTCAAAATTGCGTGCATTTCAGATAATAAAGACGATAAGAAAAACAAAAAAAATAAAGGAAAAAGCAAACAAAAACCACCACAAGTTAAACGTTGTATCTCACCTCAAGACAGCGAAGATTCGGAAAATACACTAGTGAAAGAAATAGACAGTGTAAAGGTAGGGAGTCTTCTATTGTAGTTGTAGGTGCAGGGTATCAGTACGCGGTAGATATAACGATCGTATGCGGTGTGCAGGTGCTGGAGAGCAGCAACATGCCGGCGCGGCTGCTTCAGGCCACCTACAAGCTGGTGAACACGGAGACCAAGCTGCTGCACCGACTGCTGCAGGCGCACGGCCTGCAGGAGGCGCCGATCGAATCCAAGGACTTCAACCTCATGTGGGCCGGCCTGCACCCCAAGCCGGACGTCCTGCGCGCGCTCTCGCCCTACCAGAGGGTTAACCATTTTCCGCGGTCGGTTGCAGTATTCATCTTGTATCCATTGTTTGTTTTAAGTGTTGTGACTGAGGTAGCGTGGTGTCGATATCACCATCAGGTCGTACGAGCTGACGCGCAAGGACAAGCTGTTCAAGAACATCGAGAAGATGCAGTACTTCCGCGGCGTGAAGAACTTCGACTTCATCCCGACGACGTTCCTGATGCCCACCGAGTACAAGGAGCTGTGCACGGCGCACTACCGCACCAAGGGGCCCTGGATCGTGAAGCCCGCCGCCTCCAGCCGCGGCCGCGGCATCTACATCGTCAACACGGTGAGCGCACAGCGCGGCACCTCGTGTCTACCTCTACTACGTTAATGCTAGTAGTTTGTAGGCTCGATTTTGGAGATTCAAAGCTAACAGTATCTGCGTCATCTCGCAGCCGGACCAGATCCCGAAGGGCGACAACGTGGTGGTGGCGAAGTACATCGACCGACCGCTGCTGATCGGCGGGCACAAGTGCGACCTGCGGCTGTACGTGTGCGTCACCTCCGTGGACCCCCTGCTCGTGTATCTGTACGAGGAGGGGCTCGTGCGGTTCGCCACCGTCAAGTACGACAAGACCAACAAGAACCTGTGGAACCCCTGCATGCACCTCTGCAACTACAGCATCAACAAGTACCACACCGACTACATCAAGTGAGTAGAGCGAGCGCAGCGCGGAGTGCCGCAGTGCGGGGCACGGCTAAGCGCGCGGTGTCCGCGGTGTCCGCGGTGTCGCAGGTGCGAGGACCCGGTGGCGGGCGACGTGGGGCACAAGTGGACGCTGTCGGCGCTGCTGCGCACGCTGCGCGCGCAGGGCCGCGACACGCGCGCGCTCATGGCCTCCGTCGAGGACCTCGTCGTCAAGTCGGTGCTCTGCTCCGCGCACACCATGGCCGCCGCCGCCAGGGTCTTCGTGCCCAACGTCTTCAACTGCTTCGGTGAGTCGCCCTCGCACCCTCCCTCACATCCCCAGTCCGCTGCCGACTCGAAATCGTTCGGGTTTTATCTTCTTGTGTATTCTTTTTCTAGAACTCTTCGGCTACGATATCCTGGTAGATGAAAATTTAAAGCCGTGGTTACTAGAAATAAATCTGTCGCCCAGGTGTGTATTTCCCTCACTTTGTTATCAGGGTAAATTAGTGCTGCGAGTACAGCGGCAGCACGAGTCAGTGAGACGTATTTTGAGTGAGGCACCAGTAGTTATATACAGTGTGTGTGTGCGCGTGCAGCCTGGCGTGCGAGAGCCCGCTGGACGCGCGCGTCAAGTCCGCGCTGCTGGCCGACACGCTGACGCTGGTGGGGCTGCCGGCCGTGCCGCCGCCCGGACAGGACCTCGCCGCGAACAACAACTCGCTGCGGATGAGGATCGGCGCGGTCCGTCTCCAGTCTCTTCTATATGTTCTTAGCAACGGTAGTTATACCGTTCAGGTTCACTCATTGCCATAACGCAAATACGTGTGTGTAGTGCCGGCGCGTGCACTCCGCGGAGAACGTGTGCGTGCGGCGCGGCGGGGGCGGCGGCGGGGGGCTGGCGGGGGAGGAGCTGCGCATCGTGCGCGCCGTGCGGGCGCAGTACGTGCGCCGCGGCGGCTTCGTGCGCATCTTCCCCTCCCAGAACTCCTGGCAGAAGTACGCCCAGTATCTCGGTAGGACTTTTGTTGAAATCGCAACTTAGGTTATTTACGTAAGGGCCGTCACCGAATGCGGTATTTGTCGTCCCGCTGCAGATCCCGTGACGGGCATCCCGGTGTGCTCGACGTCGGTGAACAGCAGCGCGCCGTACGCGGCGCTGCAGCACAACTACAACCTGCTGGTGCACGCGCACGTGCTGCCGCACTTCCGGCAGGCCGCCGCGCACACGGAGCCCGACGCGGACGTGGACACGCCGCAGCGGCTGCGACGCTACGAGACGGTGGCCATCGCGGGCGCCGCGCCGGCCGTGCAGCTGGCGGACGCCGCGCCGCCGCCGCGCGACGCGCGCCGCGCCAAGGACCTCATCAAGCAGCAGCTGCTGGACGGCCTCAAGTTGACGTAGGTGCCGCTGCGCCGCCGCCGGCCCCTGTGGCGGCGGCGGCGCTGACGGCGTGTGCGTGTGCGCAGGGGCAGCGAGGGGCGGCGCGCGTTCGGCCTGTATCTGACGCACGTGCTGAAGCGCGTGTCGTGCGCGGGCGGCGAGCAGGCGGCGCAGCACGCCACGCTGCTGCTGCGCTTCCTGCGCCGCGCCGCCGCCACGCTGCGCATGCCCTACAATGTAAAGGTGACATCGATATAAGCATGCCGCTTTACCCTGCCGCTCGCCACACTCCACTCGCCACACTCCACTCGCCACTCGCCACTCGCCATTCGCCACTCGCCACTCGCCATTCGCCACTCGCCACTCGCCACTCAACAGGTTGCCTTGCTTGTCATCACATTGTTGTAGTTTTGATAGTACATTAACAGTAACTAGTTAGTTATGCTAGTAGCTTTAGCAAGTTTCTATGAAGTGATCGAATTTTACCATCATAACGAAGCATAGAACCTGCTTATTTATAAATTTTATATTTTTTTTAACAAATGGTCGATTTAATGCGTCACGCATCAAACGGGACTGGACACTAACATTTCACTATCGCAATATCTTCCCAGTGTCTCTCCGCAACCATTGCCACATTGTATGCAACCGTGTGCGAAGTGTAGCGTGTTGTGTGGCAGGGCCCGCCGGCGAAGATGTGCGACAAGGACCGGTGCGCGGTGGTGGCCAAGCAGCTGAGCGACTTCCTGTACCTGTACTGCCGCGACGCCGACCTGTGCGCGGACGCCGACCGGCGCGACGGCTGCGTCTCCAACATACACTTCGCGCAGTTCCTCTGCTGCGCCAGCGAGGCCGACCTCGAGGAGGTGTTGCTGCTCGTGCTGCGCCTCGAGAACCACGTCGCGCCCTTCCTCGGCGACTCGCGCAACCCCTACTGCGTCGACCTGCCGCCCGAGCGCCTGGCGGTGCGCGCGCAGCGCCACTCGCTGCTGCGCCTGCTGGCCGCGCTCGCGCCCCTCACCACGCGCCGCTACTACAGGTGCGCCCCACACACGCCCCGCACACGCCCCACACACCCCGCACACACCCCACACACACCCCACACACACCCCACACCCGAGCGCCTGGCGGTGTGCGCGCAGCGCCACTCGCTGCTCCGCCTGCTGGCCGCGCTCGCGCCCCTCACCACGCGCCGCTACTACAGGTGCGCCCCACACACGCCCCGCACACGCCCCACACACCCCGCACACACCCCACACCCGAGCGCCTGGCGGTGCGCGCGCAGCGCCACTCGCTGATGCGCCTGCTGGCCGCGCTCACGCCCCTCACCACGCGCCGCTACTACAGGTGCGCCCCACACACGCCCCGCACACGCCCCACACACCCCACACACACCCCACACACACCCCACACCCGAGCGCCTGGCGGTGCGCGCGCAGCGCCACTCGCTGCTGCGCCTGCTGGCCGCGCTCGCGCCCCTCACCACGCGCCGCTACTACAGGTGCGCCCCACACACGCCCCGCACACGCCCCACACACACCCCACACACAACCAGCACTCGCCCTGTGGGGCCTTGCCCCGCCCCGCACATGCTTCGAGCACACACTAACCAATACAACTATTTTGATTGCAGGCCGATACCGGAGGGAGCTAGACGCGTGGAGGAAGAAGCGGAGTGCGAGCCCCGCCCCCTCTCCCCGCAGCGCCCCGCCTCCCCCCTGCGCCGCGCCTCCCCCCTGCGCACCTAGCCCCCGCCCCCACCCCCCACAGATACATCCTCGTGCAACAACATACATGATGCAGTGGACCGGGCTCCCGCAGACATCTGTACATAAACTTAACGAAATCTGGTACAAATAATCAAACAAAACAAACAACCATCTATGATATTAAATACAAAAGTTACAGTGAACCATGTGTACAGGTAACCGCAACGGGCTCAGGAACTGTATCTCTTTTAATAACCTCGTCTTATTTTTGGACGCTTGCAACATCATAAATTATGGGGTTTTTCCTCTATTTGCTAACCTATGGTATTTCAGTATTTACCGGCGTCTCGTCAAAGATGTCTCGATTAGATATACTCTAAAACTTACTATAGGACTTCTTTTAACATTTGCTTACATTCCTGTCTCCAATTAACATAAGATGTAAGTCCCACGCCTTATCTAGCAATAAATAGTGATAGAAACTAGCGGAGAATTATCTTATGAAGATGAAACGTTGTGATCCGACGAAGACGTCCTAAATGTCGTGTCGCTAGTCTAGCGCTTAGACCTCGCCTAGGAAATGAGCACATCACTTGTCACTTTACCATACATTGAAATACATAGATGGAGGCGCGCACGTACTGCACGCACGCACTGCACGCACCTCGCAGACACACCGATCAAGTGACGAATGCGTCGACGGAAATTCACTCTAAAATATCTATCGTCAATATCAGTTTGGTACCCTAGCAGGGCGTTAGTGTAGTGCGCGGAGACCGCCCAGGGCGGGACAGAAAGGGTCGCCACAGGTCTGCGAAATACACGTCACGTGACCTTTTCAACTCCCTCCCCACACCAAAGGCATGGTAAAACAAAGGGCGCTTCATATCTCGCCCAGGGCGTATGTACCGTTAAAACCGGCACAAGGTCGCTAAAGCGCGTCACTGCGCAGCCGAAAAATAATCAAATAGTGATTCCATTAACTATTAATTATTTTTATATAATAGGTGTATTTATGTACTGTTAATAAAGACGATCTTAAATATTGAAGAGAGACGTTGCCGGCCACATCTATGTGTTTAGCAATTATTGGTGTCTGGTACCTGAGGGAATTATGATGGGTGCTACAGAATCGTGTGTGTGTGTGTTTGTGTGTGTGTGACTGCAACTTGTGAAGATACTTTGATGGATAGAAAATTGGAAATGTCACCTTTTTCAACAACATTTATATGTGTGTGAGTTTAAGAATCTTTGTCCCAATTTTTATAGAATAGACCAAAATAATGTGTAGACAACGTTGACTATATTTGAAAACTTAAACGAAACTTAATCTCTGATTTTAAGGCAAATTCACATTTTGTTAATTAATAAGCCTTATTTAATATTTATATACATTGAACCGATAAACAGAATCTCAGTTTAATTGTATCGTTAATAGATTGAATAATAAGAGGTTGTAATTTATATAAAATATTTTCTACAGGCAACTGTTAGATAAATCTTATTTAAATTATATACGTAGTTTTGGTAAATTTATGTTAGGACATAAGCAAATTTTAGTCAAAGCAATGAAAATGTATTGATGAGATTGTCATTGCGTTCATTTGGTTTTTTTTTTAATTCATCTTTAAAGACAATATGGATACTAGTCAAGAAGGCACCACTATTTATTTATGTAAGTAAACCGCATAGATTTGGGTACATTGTAATTAGCAATTTTACAAAAGAATGGCATTGTTTCTATCTAAGGCCGTCTAATCCGGAGCTGTGGCTTGGAACCTGGTTTGTCTAACTGAACTAACCAGAAGCTAGTCTGTCAATAAAAAAATATGTGTAACATTACCGTGCGTGTCCATATCCGTACAAAAATAGGTTATCTTCGTTTTTTTTTTATAATGCGAAAGACAATATGTAGTTGAAGAGGCAAACTAATACGGAAATCCAAATAAGATAAAACCGTTTTTTCCTTTTTTAGCTTTTATTAGATGTTACCAGTTTATATTGATTGATTTTATTTTTGTTTTTAGTATTATTTCGAATATTTATATTTAAGAAGGGTTTATTGATTTTTATTTCATGTTACCGTGCAACTCATGCCATTGTACTTTTACCCCGTACAAAGATTTTAACAAATAAAAATAGTTAATATAACAAAGTACTTAACTCACTATTTATTTGTATATTTACTCCGAAATGTAACAAGGAATGGAAGATAAAAATGTAGAGACTGAATGATAAACCTGAGAAAACGTTACGGACGATATTTGGTTATCTTGTAATGTGATTGATCTTTTACGAAGTGATTAATTTCGGTTCGATAGATATATATTTATGGTCGGTTAGTAAAGTGTATTTTTATAGTGAAAAATGATTGTAATTTTAAAATTTTGATGTGAATGCATGCAAGCAACTCTTATGCGAACCGCTTCTGTAGCTTCACCCGCGAAGTCGGCGCGGTGAACGCGACGCGGGCCCTGCTGCAACAGACGACGCTTCGCTTCACAAGAGTAAATTGTGTGTGTGTGTGACTCTGTATTTAGCAACTACAATACATTCAGAAAAATTATTTTGGATATGCTGGATAAAATAAACATTTACCAATCAGTTTTTTCTTCTATTTATCCCATAACCTTCAATATCAATAGGTACTCGGTTGTTTCTGAAATATGTTACGGTTACGTACATGTAAGCTAAGATAAACACTAATTCAAGAAATGGGTTGCAGGTGATATACTATGTTGATGATGAAACTATGCAACTTATATCAAGTGTACTCGACGTTTCAAGGCACGGGCATTAAGGAAACAATGGCAATAACTTATTTACATACATTTATAATTTTTTTAATATCCAGAAATACCTACCTATTAGGTATAATCCCTTAAAAATGCTGCTTGGTCCATAAACAATAAAATCATAGTAATTGTTTATGATCGAAACCGGATACAAAACTATGGCAAGACCAAGTATTTATTCTGTGATTGGTTAATTTTTCAACGACGCATTTCGTTGTAACCAATAGAGTTTGTAATAATTCAATGTCTTGTGGAATTCAACCAATTGTAAAGTAAGCTGTTGCTTACTATCAAATACCATAGCTTCAGATCTCCAAACTGTCGGTTTTATTTCTAAAACGTCATTTTTCTTCATTATGATACATCGCCCGCCACCGCCATTTTGTTGATAAAAGAAGCGGGATTGCGGTACTTTGTTATAAATGCACGTGTAGTGAGTTTTATTAAATTATTGAATTAGAATAAAGTGTTGTAAAGGACAAAATGGTGCCAGTAAGTGTAAATTATTATTTTTACTTGTATGTTATGTAAAATTAGTGCAATTGATAAATATAATAATGTTTTCAGCAAACAAAAGTTTTCGTCGGTAGCTTGCCTCAGGGCTCCAAGCCGGAGGAGCTTCGGAAGTTATTCGAGCGGTTTGGCGTAGTGACAGAATGTGACATAATGAACAGATGCGGATTCGTACATATGCAGACCGAGGAACAGGCTGCGACCGCCATCCGTAGCTTAAACAATACGACGTTCAATGGAGGTGTTATAACAGTGGAGAGAGGCCGGATCAAGGAACGCGGGCAACGCGGCGGCGGGGGACGCGGTGGCATGCGAGGTGGAATGAGAGGATCGATGGATCGGCGCTCCGGAGGCCCGATGCGTGGAGGTCCACCGACCAGAGACGCTCCCTACATGAGGGACGCCCGACCAATGGGACCGATGAGAGGCGGCGACATGCGCGGCCCCCCATGGGCGGTGGAATGCCGATGAGGAACGGCATGGGCGCCCCACCATACGACCGAGGCATGGAGCGGCCCATGGGGTACGACGACCGCGGGTACAACGGCTACGGCGGCGAAGACCGGCGAGGGTTCGCATTGATGGACGGGCGCGGGCGCGACCAGTACGGCGCACCGCCCATGTATGACGACCGACGCGGGTACGCCGCCGAGGACATGTCTGGCATGTACGCAGAGGACAGGCGCGCAGGCATGTACGGCGACGAGAGGGACATGATAGACCGGCGCGCGCCCATGCGGCCAGGGCCCCTGCCTGCGGCTTACGAGCGCCCGCCGCCGCGCGCCGCGCCGCTGCCCGCCGCGGACATGTTCAGCAGGCGCTCACCGCCACCCATGTCAGTATTTTTAACTTTGTATTTTATTATTTCTTTATTTGTACAGGAGGTTTCAATGGAACAAACATACACAATATCTGCATACATACAAAATACGATAAAAAACCTAATGTCTAGCCACAACTTGTCAAAACGCCTGGGATCAAAACAAAGGCTTAGCATGTTTGCTTAAAATACACGAATTGTATGAGGTTGTGCTTTAAGTTATGGGGCTTATTTTGAATATCTTTAAATAAATACAAAGTTATTTATAAATATTTTGTTGTTTAAAGTTTTAACAACTGTAACATTATGACAATTTTGACTTTTAGAGATTCCATTTCATTTGCCTTTGTAGTAATTGTTAGTGTTGTTAATTTAGCACAATGTGTATTGCAGGCGCGGCGCGGCGGGCGTCGCCGGCGGCTACGACAGAGACCCGTACGCGCAGCAGTACCCGCCCATGGGCCGGTGAGTAGCTCACCTTGCACTGCACTCGCTCACACACAACTGCCAAGTAACTGCACACATCACTACTTGTGTCTGTCATCCGTCAACTTATTGTTACACATACACTGCCGGCCAAAAGTTTGAGACCACCTTGAAAAGATTACAATATTGAATAAAACTCCAAAAGTTAGTGCTCTACAAATTATTTACTTACCTTACTAAATAGGGAACCTTTTATGTAACATAAAATAATTTAAAAACTACAATAATTGCCATTATTATTAATAAAAAAATATATATTATTTAAACTAACTTTTCGTCGAAAAATCTTCCCTTACTTTTTATAACTTTTTTGACCAATCTTGGTAACCGGTCTATTAGTTTATTGATAGTTTCTTGTGAAACACTGTTCCAACCCCTTTTGTAAAGTCCTCCAGAGGTCTTCTTTTGACGTTGGACAATTACTACGGACGTTTCTGTCCATCTCCTCCCACAGAAGCTCTATCGGATTGAGATCCGGACTCTGAGGGGGCCACTCCATGTTTTCCAAAACTCCTTCGGTCTCTTTGTGCTCTAAATACCCCCTGCATAGTTTAGAACTATGTTTTGGATCATTATCTTATTGGAAAATGAATCCATCTCCAATCAAACGTAGCCTGGAAGGTACAGCGTTACGCTCCAGTATCTCTTTGTACTGCTCCTTTTTCATTATTCCTTCAATTTTAACCAAATCTCCGGTCCCATAGCCAGAGAAACATGCCCAGACCATAATAGAGCCTCCACCATGTTTGACTGTTGGCACTACACAGTCTGGCAACATCTTTTCTTCGGCACTACGACGTACAAAAACTCTTCTTTTCGAACCGAATATTTCGAACTTTGATTCATCAGTCCAAAGAACTTTTTTAAAGTCTTCTTCAGTCCAATATCGATGAGTAAGGCCACTGCAGACGTTTCTTTTTGTTTTGTGGTCGTAACAGTGGTTTACGAACAGCTACGCGACCAAACAAATTGGCATCTCGAAGTCTTCTCTTTACTGTTGTCAATGATACAGGTTCCGGTCGAGTTTTATTGAATTCAGCTCGAATTTCTGGTGCTGTTAAACGTCTATTACGCTTGCTTATTACAACAATGAAGTTGTTTTCGCTAGAAGTGGTTGCTCTCGGCCTCCCCGAGCGCGGTAGGTCTTGATGACTGCCGGTTGTCTTGTATCGAGTTATTGCGTTATGAACACAAGTCTTCGATAACTTCAGCTTAGCGGCAATTCCTCGTTCAGACTTGCCTTCGTCGTATAGAGTAACGATGGCGGAACGAGTTTCACTGGAGATTTCACGGACTTTTCCATTTTTGGAGATCTTCACTTGACTCCTTAAGTAGCCTTGCTATGAATAGGATTTATGGCTTAAAGTATTCCTAAATATTTGTTAAAGTAAAACAATAACCAAACACGTACAAGTGAGCCGCCATATAATATAACGACAATTGCAACACCTGGTCCTTATCCGGCACTCATCTGTGGTAAATAAACAATGCCCATTTATGGCATAGACTTTGTGTAAAAGATAAGAGAAATGGCGTTTAGACATTCAAAATGATTAGTAGATTACACAGGTGTTCATATTGTTATGTTATCATACGCAGATTTAAAATATTTTGCAAATTATAACCTGTGTACAAAGTGGTCTCAAACTTTTGGCCGGCAGTGTAAATTAAGTTTTCTTTTGAATTGATGATTATCCAACTTTGGGCTGCAATATTACTGATAGGTACTAAAATCAAATTTTATTATAATGATGTTTGCAGTTTTTTGATGGTTATTATTTTTGAGGTAATAGTTACAGAATTTATATATTAAATTGATTTATTCCAATGATGTTGCAAAGTAAACAAATCCATACAAGGTAGACCTTGAGAAAATTGCAACAATTATTTTATAAAGTATAGCCGAGAATACACTAGGAAACAAATTATCCCATCGTGATGCAAAACGTTTGGTTGTCTGCGGAGCAACATTCACAATGTGACAAGGAATGTATCGGTTCCTCCACTTGCTAGCCCACACGTGTCGTATGTCAGCGCACTACTGTAATGCATATGTTGATATTGCGGAGCCTCATTTTTTAAAGACCTCTGCTGTCTCTATTACGTCTATACAGTGATAATATGACAATCTGTCCGGACGGTATTCTTGCACATGAGCAGTACACTGTTTGTAATGTGACAGCGCGCCCAGCTGGACACGTCGCCCGTTTGTCCCCTAGTGCATTCAAGGTTTTATACAATTGCGACTAGCAACAATTACGTTATCGGACAATCATTAACGAAATTCAATTAAATCGTAAATTATTCTTGACAATTATTTTAGATCAAATTATAAGTAGCAGAGTATTTATTCGTTGCATTTGAATGTATATTTAACTAAGAGATTTATGTACTAGCGAGAGGAGAGGGAGTACTGGGATGCGCCAGCTGTCTGACGCTCGAGCGATGTTCTAAGTGCAAACATTTGTTTTAGGGGGAGTCACGCGGGGTGGTAAGTGTCGGTACGTTGCGGCGTCAGTCGGTCACCTCACAGCGATACACGTAGGCTATAAGGTTAACATCCGGGCCGGGCGAGGCGCGGGCCGGCGTCTCTCATTCTAAAACTATATCTAGCACGTTGCGTGTACGGAAAATGTGTAGCGGGGATTTAGTTTCTGACGTACCAATTACCACATAAGAATTTGCAGTTAAGATAAGCAGTAAGCGTTACCGGCCGTGAGGTTGCGTACGTAAGTTGGTGTGTCCGAGCCGCGCCCGCCGCGCCGCCGAGCCCGCTGCGTCGACCACAATCAAATTATGTCAAATCATTTTGTATTACAATAAAGATAATAAAATTAGCACTCGCGGTTTGATTTCCCCGCTGACGAAGTCGCCCGACGGAATGTTACATTATATTTATATTCAATATGATTTTACGGAATACCGTTCTAGAATAATTAAATGTAATTTAAGCTGTACTATATTTTACTTTAGATTAAATTCTTTACCATTTTCTTTTTTTTTATTTACATCCTCCGATTGCATGTGACCTGTCTCGCACTGCGGCTCGCTCGCTTTTTTGTTTGCGGTTGCGGTTGTAACATAACTTGTCATGGTTATATAATTGCAGGAGATAACGTCTAGGCGTGTCCGGATGTAGGTTGGTGGGTGGCTTAGTATTGTATATGTTAGTGAATGTAAAGAGGTAAAGAGGTAGCGCAGCGACGTGAGGCGCTCGATGCGGTGCGTTGTGCGGACGTTACTCGCTAGAGTGAGCGCGAGGCTGCGGCGAGATGCGGTCGAGAGGCGGTTAGCCCCCCCCCCCGGTTTTTTTTTTGCGACACGGGCGATTCGGCCATTGCGTATCCGCCAAATACGTGAAGGTCCCGCGGTCGCTCGTGCATGCGGCGCGATATCTGCGGCCCGCAGCGTAGGCGACGCGGTGAGGTTTGTTTGCGGCACGCGCTCGCATTAGCTAACGCAGGCACGCCGCAGACGAGGAGAACGTTGCAATCGTAAGTACGGGCGCGCCGCAGCCGCCCGCCACAGCCGCCGGCACCGCCCTCACCGCCCTCACGCCCTCACAGCATCCACACTCGTCACACACACTTGTGAGCCATGTTTAACATTTATTTTGGAAAATCGCACGTGCGCATTGTTTCGTTGATGGTAATGTAAAAACAAAAGCAATCGGCCATGTCGGAAACTCCTTAGGAAGCGGAATGCGGCGCGCATCATGAAGCTCGATGAGCTTTAGCATGAGGCCGGCTAGGGCAGCAGCTCGTCTGGACGGAATCCGTTTCAAATAAACGACGGCAAACGTCAGGGCCATGTTCTCTGTTACATTATTGTACAATGTGATGCGTTATACAATTAAAAAGGCGCACAGATTAAACAGACGGTGAATCCGACACATGAGAAATTTAACTAAATATTTCTTCTATTTAACAATTGGTATAACTTTGTTGTGTGTTTGACAGAATCTGGTATCCCGAATGAAACAAAAACTTGATGAACCCTAAGGGAGGGTGAAGGACGTCTCACGAAGTGTGTGTGAGCCACGAGCGTCGGGACACATGCACAGAGAAGTGGAAAAAAATATAGGCAAATTGATTAAATAAATATTAATCTTATATTGAATAAAATTCGTTTCATTTTTCTACCATTTTAGCATTATTTTATTCGCAACTTCGCCCGCGTGTTATAAAAATATATAGCCTGTTACAGATAAATTACCTTTCTAACGGTGAAAGAATTTTTAAAATTGGCCTAGTAGTTTTTGAGTTATTTCAATACATACAAAAATACAAATCTTTTCGCTTTATAATATTAGTATAGACTAGCTGTTGTATAACCTATTACGTTCACCCTTTTTTTCAACCTATTACCAAAAGTATTAACTTAGTAGTAATCTACGTAATAACAGAAATCTACCGATGCAAGATTCCAAATTTCTAAGCCCGGTAGCTTGTAAGCTGATTTTTCGGTTACCCTTATTGTTGGTGTTCGCAATATCTTCTAAACTATTAGTCCAATATAAATACTGTAAAGAACAATTTTATTCTACATTAAATTCTCCTGATAACAAACGCATTTGGATAAGGATTAATATTGAAACCAATATAAGAACGCTGCAAATAGCGTAGTTTTTAATTCATTTTGTAAAAACAAAATACACTAAAAACAACATCTTCTCAAAAAAACAGTACACTAAAAAGTAACGAAATAATTACTTGAAAATAGTAAACCTCCAGCAAAGACAGGAAAAGCGCTTGGCCAGACAACATACCTGTTGAAATTATAAGCTTTTGGAAGACGAATATCTTGGTGCTTTGACAGGCCTCTTCAATGAGGTTTATGACTCGGGTATTCTCCCCGATGACTGGCTCAGATCCACGTTTATTCCCCTCCCCAAAAAACCAAAACCTAAAAAATGCTCGGAGTACCGTACGATAAGCCTCATGAGTCATGTACTCAAAGTATTTTTGGCCATTATATACAGGAGGATACGGCCCCTATGTGACGAGCAACTAGGGGAGAGCCAGTTTGGTTTTCGGTCTGGTATGGGCACTCGTGAGGCACTCTTTGCACTGAATGTCTTGGTGCAAAAATGTCGAGATATGCAGACGGACATCATGCTCTGCTTCATTGACTATGAGAAGGCGTTTGATCGCGTAAAGCACGACATTCTTATGCAGCGCTTGATCGACGCTGGACTGGATGGTAAAGACATCAGAGTCATCAAGAATTTGTACTGGAACCAAAAGGCTACGGTCCGGGTTGAAAGTTCAGAAACAGAGCTGTAGATATACGCCGTGGGGTCAGACAGGGTTGCATCTTGTCGCCCTTATTGTTCAACCTGTACTCAGAATCGATAATGACTGAAGCGCTGGAAGGACTGGAGATCGGTGTCAAGGTAAACGGCAAAGTAGTTAACAACCTGAGATACGCCGATGACACCGTTCTCATAGCCTCGTCAGAACAGGACCTACAGGCATTATTAGATAGAGTCCATGAGTGCAGTTTAAAGGCAGGCCTGAACATGAATGTCTCAAAGACGAAATTCCTGGTCGTATCGACTAACCACCTGAACCCCAGGATTACTATCGCGGGATCCGACGTGGAGAGGGTGCGGTCGTACAAATACCTCGGTGCTTGGGTAAATGAAGAATGGGACAGCGAAGAGGAGATAAGGACCCGAATTGGAATAGCCCAAGCCACCTTGAAGAGACTGGACAAGGTTATATGTAGTCGCCAATTATCAATGAAGCTTAGAATCAGAATGCTCCAATGCTATGTGTGGCCTTGTAGTATTGTACGGTAGCGAAGCCTGGACTCTCAAAGCCAATACCCAGAATTTTTTGGAAGCTTTTGAAATGTGGTGCTACCGTAGAATGCTACGCATCAGTTGGACACAGAAGGTTTCCAATCTGCGGGTGCTTCAGCGCGTTGACATGGCCGCGAGCTATTGCAGACTGTCAAAAAGAGGAAGGTCGCCTATCTAGGCCATGTTTTGCGACATGAGGAATACGACGGCCTTCTTCAATTAATTATGATGGGCAAAATTGCAGGCAAAAGACGCGCTGGAAGAAGAAAGAAATCGTGGTTGCGAATATCAGGGAGGGACAAATATTGCCAGCGTGGAACACCTATTTCGCTTGGCACAAGACCGGAAAAAGTTCGATGAGCTGACGGCCAACCTCCATTAATGGAGAGGCACAAAGAGAGAGAGAGAGAGTAAACCTCCATTATTGTAGCTGTTATGTCTATATTGTACAATTATCATTACTTTGATGTCGGTGTCAGCCGAGGTATATGCAGTGGTATTTCTACGTAGGGTTTTCTACATTTTTACCATAACAATTAACAATTGAAAGTATAGTAACGTTTTTAGTAATGACTGACACCGACTTCAAAGTAATAATAATTGTACAATATAAACATAACAGCTATTATACAATAATGGAGGTTTACTATTTTCAAGTAATTATTTCGTTACTTTTTAGTGTACTGTTTTTTTGAGAAGATTCTGTTTTTAGTGTATTTTTTGACCGACTTCCCAAAAGAAGGAGGTACTCAATTCGTCCGTATGTTTTTTTTTTTTTTTTTTTATGTGTGTTACGGCATAACTCCGCCCCTGGTAGACCGATTTTGAAAATTCTTTTTTTATCCGAGAGGTAGTGCTTGCAGGTGGGTCCCATTTTTTTGTTTGATTTTTGGAGTCAAAGACTACGGCGTAGTTAAATAGTTTAGCTCAAAATTGCGTGACGAAATTTGGTGTCTTTTTTGCTTTCTATGCTTACGTAGCCTAAACTATAAGACTTACACAAAAATTATGTATGGAAGAATTGTAGCCCTTTAAATTTGCTAAATAAAAGTCAGCGATAGCATATATCTAT
Organism: Papilio protenor; assembly: GCA_029286645.1. Lineage (NCBI taxonomy): Eukaryota > Metazoa > Arthropoda > Insecta > Lepidoptera > Papilionidae > Papilio > Papilio protenor. Next base: position 1,745,892 of record JAGSMZ010000031.1, on the reverse strand, counting down.
CTATTAAGGTTGTCGCACAATAACCACTTTTTTCATTAAAATTTCGATCAAAATCTACACCCCACTTTCAACGCTATTACTCGTGTTCGGTATGGATCCTTATCAAAATAAATGTGTCCATCATCAAGAGAATTTAATGTAGATTATAAATGCCCTTGGAACTGTGTAATTCCGATCAATAGTTTAGGAGATACATAAATAGCAAATTACGAGTCGCAGAAAAAAATACCAACTTGTAACAAAGTTTGCTTTCTTGGCTTACGTAGCCTAAACTATAAGACTTACACAAAAATTATGTATGGAAGAATTGTAGCCCTTTAAATTTGCTAATAAAAGTCAGCGATAGCATATATCTATCTATTAAGGTTGTCGCACAATACCTGTTTTTTTTCGAGAAAACCGTCAAAGAAGGTGCACTCGACTTTAATTTAAAAACGCTTTTATTCTTATTTGGTATGAATCCTTATCCAAATAAATATGTTTTTATGATATGTAGATCATAATTGCCTTTTACAGTATGTAATTCTGTGCAAGATTCTAGAAGTTATCAAAATATTAAATAAACTTTTTAATAAAAAACAAAACCGACTTCCAAACAAAATACACTAAAAACAAAATTACTAAAAACAAAATCTTCTCAAAAAAACAGTACACTAAAAAGTAACGAAATAATTACTTGAAAATAGTAAACCTCCCTTATTGTAGCTGTTATGTCTATATTGTACAATTATTATCACTTTGATGTCGGTGTCAGCCGAGGTATATGCAGTGAGATTTCAGTAGGGTTTTCTACATTTTTACCATAACAATTGACAATTGAACGGTTATATAGTAAGTTTTTAGTAATGACTGACACCGACTTCAAAGTAATAATAATTGTACAATATAGACATAAAACAGCTACAATAAGGGAGGTTTACTATTTTCAAGAAATTATTTCGTTACTTTTTAGTGTACTGTTTTTTTGAGAAGATTTTGTTTTTAGTATATTTTGTTTTTAGTGTATTTTGTTTGGAAGTCGGTTTTGTTTTTTATTAAAAAGTTTATTATTTCTCGATTTTTAGTGAATCTAGACATCGCAGTATGATAATCACTAGCTTTCAAACAAATAATGAGTTATCTAAATCGATTATCTAAGAAATTAAGTAAACCACTAATACATCGTTGCGATCATTCACTCATAATTCGGTGCGGGCCGCGCGCCGTTGTTGCCGTGAGTTTTAATATTTTGATAACTTCTAGAATCTTGCACAGAATTACATACTGTAAAAGGCAAATTAGATCTACATTATAACTCTATCGTGAAAACATATTTATTTGGATAAGGATTCATACCAAATAAGAATAAAAGCGTTTTAAAATAAAGTCGATTGAACTATTTGACGGTTTTCTCGAAAACAAACGGTTATTGTGCGACAACCTTAATAGATAGATATATGCTATCGCAGACTTTAATTCAGCTAATTGAATGACCTACAATTCTTTCATACATCATTTTTATGTAGGTCTTATAGTTTAGGCTACGTAAGCCAAGAAAGCAAACTTTGGTACAAGTTGGTATTTTTTTCTGCGACTCATAATTTGCTATTTATGATATCTCCTAAACTATTTATCGGAATTACACAGTTTCCAAGGGTTATTTATAATCTACATTAAATTCTCTTGATGATGGACCACATTTATTTGGATAAGGATTCATATCGAACACGAGTAATAGCGTTGAAAGTGGGGTATAGATTTTGATCGAAATTTTAATGAAAAAAGTGGTTATTGTGCGACAACCTTAATAGATAGATATATGCTATCGCTGACTTTTATTTAGCAAAATTTAAAGGGCTACAATTCTTCCATACATAATTTTTGTTGTAAGTCTTATAGTTAGCTACGGAAAACAAAAAGCAAGAGCAAGAAAGCAAAAAAGACACCAAATTTCGTCACGCAATTTTGAGCTAACTATTTAACTACGCCGTAGTCTTTGACTCCAAAAATCAAACAAAAAAATGGGACCCACCTGCAAGCACTACCTATCGGATAAAAAAAGAATTTTCAAAATCGGTCTACCAGGGCGGAGTTATGCGGTAACACACATAAAAAAAAAAAAAAAATATATGGACGAATGAGTACCTCCTTCTTTTGGGAAGTCGGTCAAAAATCACGGGCAACAACGGCGCGCGGCCGCACCGAATTATGAGTGAATGATCGCAACGATGTATTAGTTCTTTACTCAATTTCTTAGAGAATCGATTTAGATAACTCATTATTTGTTTGAAAGCTAGTGATTATCATACTGCGATGTCTAGATTCACTAAAAATCGAGAAATAAATAAACTTTTTAATAAAAAACAAAACCGACTTCCAAACAAAATACACTAAAAACAAAATCTTCTCAAAAAAACAGTACACTAAAAAGTAACGAAATAATTACTTTAAAATAGTAAACCTCCCTTATTGTAGCTGTTATGTCTAGATGTATAAATTATTATTACTTTGAAGTCGGTGTCAGTCATTACTAAAAACGTTACTATACTTTCAATTGTCAATTGTTATGGTAAAAATGTAGAAAACCTTACGTAGAAATATCACTGCATATACCTCGGCTGACACCGACTTCAAAGTAATAATATTTATACAATATAGACATAACAGCTACAATAAGGGAGGTTTACTATTTTAAAGTAATTATTTCGTTACTTTTTAGTGTACTGTTTTTTTGAGAAGATTTTGTTTTTAGTGTATTTTGTTTGGAAGTCGGTTTGGTTTTTAAAATTAGAAAAGGGCTTGTTTATTTGTAAAACCTGAGACCGCTCCTAGTAATTAAGAAGAAAAATCTACAGTCCACACCACGCGCTCTTTATAGTGTGTCTGCGGCAATTCACATACGCACAAGTCAAAGTGCTACCCAGGCCGAGTGTTGCGCACACAACCGGCCTTGTAACCTACATATCGAGGCTGAAGGCATTAGGTGGCCTGCAACAGAGCGCCCGCGAAATCAGTAGGGCCTGCTTCAAGGTGTTTGAAGTGTAATCGGTCCGGTACTAGCTGCCATTTTCAGACACTGCGTTTATTCTTATAAAAGTTTAGTTTATATTTTTGAATGTTTCTGTAAAATTTGCGTTATGTTTATTTATTTTGATTTTATAATATGTCAAGTTAACCATGTAGTCAATAAAAACAAGCTTTTCAGAATAGGTTCGTACGTTCCCCTACATTTTAGGTACATTTTATTTGGTATAATCATACGTTACCTACCTCGATTTTAAAAATGCACAGACTTAAACTAGTACTTTTCGAGAAATAAAACAATCGTGTCTTGCTTACTAACGTTTATTTACATTTTTACAATTATCCATTCAAAGACATTGATATAAATAAGTACCAGTTATTTTGTGAAGATTAAGGTAAGTTCTAATAAGTTACAACTAGAAATATGAGAGGTTTTTGGCTGTGGCCAAAATTATATTTGTCACCTGTTTTAGTAATTTTTATAATTATTTTTCTTCGGGTTTTTTAAAATAATGATATTGTGTGACTCTTAATAAAAAAATATATTTAAAACTACGTTTAACGTTTAAGAAATGTTGAAGATCAATGTCATACTCATAATTACAAGTCGGTAAATTATCGATAATCAGCTTTAAAGCAAAAAAAAGATAGTATTGTCAACATAGTGATCAAACTTTGCCCTACATTAATTATATACATTTGGCACATTTTAGGTACATTTTATTTGGTATAATCATACGTTACCTACCTCGATTTTAAAAATGCACAGACTTAAACTAGTACTTTTCGAGAAATAAAACAATCGTGTCTTGCTTACTAACGTCTATTTACATTTTTACAATTATCCATTCAAAGACATTGATATAAAGTAAGTTCTAATAAGTTACAACTAGAAACATGAAAGTTTTTTGGCTGTGGCCAAAATTATATTTGTTACCTGTTTTAGTAATTTTATAATTAATGTAATTAAATATTTGCATTAAAACGACATAGAAAATTACTATATGCTATAATGGGTAAGGATGAGACCTGCTAGTTTATCTACAAAGTTTGATGTTACCACTGATGCTAAACCAATAACTGCTAAAAGAAAAAGACTCGCAAAGAAATCTGGTGGCGATTTTACAGACATCATAATATTGTCCGATAGTGGCCTTAATTGTGTTAGTATCACAGTGTCAAAGCGGGTCTAAACTAGCTTTGTGTCTGTGAAACGTTTATAGCAATCACTTGACTTTACTAAATAAGTGTGAAGTTGGAAAGAAATAAGACTAAAGCGTAATGAACAAATATATAGGCATTATATTTTTACACTTTTAAGAATTATTTTTCTTCGGGTTTTTTAAAATAATGATATTGTGTGACTCTTAATAAAAATATATATTTAAAACTACGTTTAACGTTTAAGAAATGTTGAAGATCAATGTCATACTCATAATTACAAGTCGGTAAATTATCGAAAATCAGCTTTAAAGCAAAAAAAAGATAGTATTGTCAACATAGTGATCAAACTTTGCCCTACATTAATTATATACATTTGGCACATTTTTAGTAGCAATTATTTAAAAATACAATAATATAACAAAGTCAAACGAGCCCAAGTGTATGAATACAATAGGATAGATAAATTAAGTCAACATGGAGTAGAAAGTAATAAAATGAATTTGACGGTCAATAGAAACAGCGGCGGCTAGGAGCCCATGTTGAAGAGCACCTTGAGGTCCTCAATGGAGAGCTTGGCGTGTGCGGCGCCGCGCGCGCCCGTCAGCACGCTGTCGGCCAGCGCCCGCCCCACCAGCGCCAGCACGCCCGTCCACTGCGACACCACCACCGCCTTCTCGCCTGCGGACACGCCGCGCTGCACTGCACCCGCTCCACCTGCCCCGCCTCCTCTCGCCCGCCGCTGCTTACCTTCGTTGGGGAACACGTGCTCGTTGAGGCAGGCCATGACGGCGGCGATCTTGGAGGAGGGCCTGTCGAGCGCGAACACGGGGTCGTTGGGCGCCAGCACCGCGCGCAGCGCCTCCGCCGTCGTGCTGCCCTCCTCGCCGCCCTCCTCCTCGCCCTCCTCCTCGCCGGCGCCGCCTTTGCTCTGATGATACGAATTTGTCAGTAATTTAAGAGGTTTTCAGCTAGTAAAAAATTATACAATAGTATAGGAAGTTGGATGACTAACTTTTCTCTTGGCGGAGTTATCCTCGAGAACGAGCTTGTTGAGTTCGTCGAGCAGGTCCTGCTCCGCGGGGTCGTCGTTGTCGTGGCGCGGCTGGTGCTGGTCGTGCTGGTCGTGCCGGTCGTCGTCGCGCAGCATGGCGGCGATGAGGCCGCAGTGGCAGCAGACCTGGCGCAGGCGCAGCAGCAGCACCAGGATCTCGTGCGACTTCACCGGCTTCACGCCTGCGCGTCAAATACAAATTAAATAATTACTACTTTTACTATTTTGTGAATGGCGAAATTAGTAAACGGAAGGTGTGTACAACCTTGCAGCTTGACCATGCGGCGGTGCATGGCGTGGTAGGCGCCGTGGTCGCCGAGCTGGTCGTGGCGCTGCTCGGCGCGCTGCTTCAGGAACTGCGCGAACAGCGTCTTGGAGAGCACGAGCAGCTTCTGGTAGACGTTCATCTCGTCGCGCGCCAGCGTCACGTCCACGTCGTGCGTGTCGCGCGCTGGCAGGCAGGCCAGCTGGCCGCGCGCCTGCAGCTGCTGCTTGGTGCGCCGCAGCATGATGCAGCGCATGATGGTGCTCAGCCGCTCCTGCCCCCCCAGGCTCTTGTTGTCGATCCACTTCTTCCACATCTGCGGGCCGCATGCAACATGTACCGGGTGCTGTGTGCGGTGTGCGGTGCTGTGTGCGGTGCGGTGTGCGGCGGGCGCGGTACCTGGAGGTCGTCGAAGGGCGAGCAGCCGAGGAAGCGCAGCAGCGCGAACAGGTCGAGGTCCTTGTTGTGCAGCGGCGTGCCGGTGAGCGCCCAGCGGCGGCGCGCGCGCAGCTTGGCGGGCAGCACGGCGCCGGCGGTGGCGCTCTTGTGGTTGCGCACCACGTGCGCCTCGTCCAGGATGCAGCGGCGCCACTGCACGCGCAGCAGCGCTCCGTTCTGCGCAGGGAAGGCTACGTGTGACGTGTATGTGTGTGTGTGTGTGGGCGGGGCGAGGCGGGGCGGGGCGCACCTTCTCCGCCTCTCGCAGCAGTATGTTGTAGGTGGTGATGACGAGGTCGTGGTGCGCGAGGCGGCGCGGCTGGGTGGCGCGCGCGGCGCCGTGGTGCATGCAGACGCTGAGGCGGTGCGGGCGGCAGTGGCGCGCCGCCTCCTCCGCCCACTGCTGCACCAGCGAGGCGGGGCACACCACCAGCGTGCCGCCGCGTGCCACTGCGACACACACAACACATCTTACAATTCTTTTATACAGAAAAAAAAACTAAACAGCAACAAAGAGCTTTATTCCCCAGTGAATTGTCCCACCGCGCTGCCCTGACACGATACGAAGTTTGTTCAGACAGCAGCATGCAGCGTGCAGTGCAGGACAAGACGCGCTGCTGGTAAACTTGCGACTCACGCTGCTTGCCGCCGCGGCCGGCGTCGTCGCTGTCGTCGTCGTCGTCGTCGACGGCCGCCTCCTTGTCGGCGGCCACCAGCGAGATCATCGTGATGGTCTTGCCCAGGCCCATGTCGTCCGCTGCAAAGGCACAGGTTGCAGTGTGTGTGTGTGTGTGTGCGGGGGCAAGGGAAGTGCAGGGGAGGAGCGCGCACCGAGCACGCCGCCGGCGGGGCGCTGCGTCTCGCGCCAGCGCAGCCAGGCGAGCGCGTGCAGCTGGTGCGGCATGAGCGGGGTGAGCAGCGCGGCGGGCGCGGCGGCCAGCTCGTGCTCGGGGGGGCGCGAGGCGAGCGCCTGGTGCAGGTCGCGCAGCCGCTCCAGGATCAGCCCGCGCTCCGCCACGTGCGTCGACATCGCTGACAAACACACATGTACGTGTACATACGGGAAGCGTACTACGAGCGATCTTCTGTCTCCACGTGCGAGGGAGACGTCGGCTGCGAGCCCATTCAATCGTAAGAAATAAATTCCTACCTTGTTTGCCAAACATCCTCGGCTGCACGGCCTCGCTGGCCTTCTTGATGTCGTCCCAGGAGAGACCCTTGTCCTCGGCGTCGAAGCCATCCTTGGCAATGTCTTCAGCTGTAGGTGCATCTGTGAATAATGGAGGCAACGTAAGCTTCGGCCAGTCCCCATGCGTCGTGTGTGGTGGTGATGGTGGTGTGGGGGGACGGACCGGGCTCGACGAGCATGTTGGCGACCTTGTCCCCCTGCAGGCGCACGGCGCGCTCGAGGGCCGACAGCCGCTCAATGAGGCGGCCGCCGCCGTCGGGCAGCGTGTCCACGTCCATGTTCTCCAGGAGGTTCTGCTCGCACACAACACACCACATATATTATCGCACTGGTAATATCCGCTATCCATACAATAAGAACTTGTAGTTGTTAGTGTGGCGGCGAGCAGCGAGCACGGACCCGGACGTTGTGCAGGTCCTCCTGCAGGCCGGCCAGCTTCTGCAGCTCGTTCTCGCGCACGTGCTTCTGCACGTACACCACCTGGTTGGGGTAGCTGGGGGGCAGCAGGTACTGCCGCATGTCGCCGCCCACCTTCTCGCTCTTACTCTCGGACTTCTCGTTCCTCTTACTCGGGGACTTCTTCACCTTTGGGGATTTCTTCTCCTCCTTTACCTTAAGTTATATGATAGCAAAAATTACATTTTTAATTTATTAAGATTAAAATAAAATAGAATTAACAATATTAGTGGCTTGAAGGTACACTACTACTTATGTTGTCAATTAGTTTATATTTTCAAAAGTAGAATGTTTGTATGTTTAAAATTAACTGATTCTGTTGCCATGACGTACAATTGGATTATTGAGTTAATAAGACACCAGTTTTCGTTACATATTGAAAATTCGAAGCTTAATGTAACGTAGATCAAAAAGACATGCAAAGCTATTTCAGTGACTTTGATATAAATCTATGATATTTTAATAAAACCGACTACAAAATTACAACGTTTTTACAGTGTAATTTAGTGCTATGTTTTTAACAAGAATGTTAGTTGTTGTTTATTTTTTAAAAAATAATAACATCCTAAATATCGAAAAATACTTTACTTCCAAGCATTACTTTTTATCACAATAAGGTGGGAAACTAGACATGATAATATGCGAAGATTTTAAAATAGCAAACAAATAAGCGGTTACCTGTTTAGACATGATCACTCTCGTAGACATCACAAACTACACACAATCGCTAATTAGATATGTTTATGACAACAAAATAATTTTCACAAATAATTTAAATAATTCAGATTATAAACAAAATTCAAAGTAATTAATCCGCGGCCAGCCGCGCTGCACTGACGTATGCATCAATCCACAAACTATAACTTTCTACCCACATTGATATCGCATATTTATTACATAATATATAGGGTAGTCTGAAATTAAAACATTCCGATTTTCTTAATGACTTAACTTTAACTATAACAGTTACGTTTTCAAATTTTTAGATCAACTTTATTATTACCAACTACAAAAAAAACGGTATGTTTTTTGGAAAGTTATTTCCAATATTATAGTTATTTAAATGATTACATTTAAAGTTTATCATAATGTATTAAAACAAAACGAAACAAAAGAGGCTTTTATTACGTTTGCGAAGAAAAAGTGAGATGAAGGAGTGAGAACTCGAGGTATACACTCACCGGGTCCTCGTCATCGCTGCTGAGGGCGATGACCTCGGGCTCGCGGTCGATGATGGTGACGTCATCGTTGATAACATTCTCCTTGTAGCCGCTGTCGTCACGCTTTATGCTGCTCAGCACTTTGTTCCTTAGGAAAGTGCGTTTGCTGCCCGTCAAGTCGTACACTTCTACCTCGTTATGCGTCAAATCACATATCTCATTCTCGATTTTACTTTTCCTTTTCGATTTGTCTCGAAATGACTCGTTCAATTCATTTGTAACATCTTTCAATGGGCTGGTGAATGGCGAACAGGTTAATGTGGAAGTATCTTTATCTTCTGCAACATCGTCTGCTTTTTCAGGCGATATCCGAAGTGAGGCGCTGAAGTCGGGTAGATCCCCCAAGCTGTTAGAGGAGCCCGGACGCGAAGAATTCTACGTAAAAAAAGCGAAGTTTAAAAGAGAAGCACAACTCATAACTTCCTGCTATCACAATACTTACATCGTCAGATTGTATGTAGTCAGATTCGTCGCTCGCCGTCTCCTTGGGCACGAAGCCCATGATACTCATCCGCGTGGCGCGAGACATCAACAGATGATCATCATTATCATCACTTTCTACTTCACTTCTATCTTCACCCATAGAGACAGAATCTTTTGTAATTTCTTCATCAATGCCATCATCGTCATCACTGTTACTTGTTCGGACTGTTCTTTTCTTAAAACTAATTTCTTTGTCAATATTATCACCAAGAGATTTATCATTGTCCACTTTTTGACAATCCTTTTCCTCTTCACTCTCACCTCCACCTCCTTCCTTTTCATTTGTGTCATTAAGTTGACTAACATCAGTGTTGTCATCATCACTTATAGCATTAGCTAAAACTTCACGGTTCACCTTAAGAGGTGTTTGCTGCATACAGGGGAGCTTTTTGTTCTTATTTTGTTCGATGACAATGGAGTTGTCAGTGTCAGAGTCTACAATCATTATACGTTTCCTATTTTTACGACCGATAAACGATTCGGAAGATCTTCGTGATGCTTTTGTGTTGGGACGAGGCCGTGGTACAATTTCAGGAGACATTTCTGTTTGTTAAAATTAAATTAAACACATTAATGTTAGGAACTTTCCTCCATAGGCATAAAACATTTTAAATGCTTATTTATAAGGTTTTTAAGAACTGAAATAAAAATTCTCTAAGTAAATATTTTAAAAATTAAAAACATTTATTGCAGCCACAAATAAGATAAGTCATACATTTTACTACAGTCTGATGACTCTTACCTTCATCAGAAGAAGTATCTTCACATTTTCTAGATGCGCCAGAGGAACTCATTAGACTTTCTCTTCTTGTTTCTAAAGGCAGACAGAAGTATTGCTTGTTTTACTAAATGCTTTTTAATTAAATGACATTCTTAATAACCGTGATTCACATAACAATTATTAGTAAAGATATTAAATACTCTTTATATTTTAATAGGGGTTGATACAAAAGTTGAAGTCATAGTTCCTCAGACATGGGCTAAGAATTATCTATGCACATAGTTAATGTATAAATTTAATTTAAAATAATATTGTGTATATTAACCATCCTCACTGCTCGTTATGACGGTGGGGGCGGCATCACTAACATTGTTTGTAGATATTGAAGAGAACTTCTTAGCATTATCGTCTTCATCACTGACATCTACAAGAAACAACATGTTATTAAATTACCTCTATATTACTACTAAGTCTAAGATATTCAAAATTTTCTTACCTTCGGATTCCGATTCGTCAGACTCAGAAATAAAAACCGTCTGATTCTTAAAACCTAGTTTCTTTTTTGATTTAAAAGATTGATCTCCGACAAAACTATCGTCTATTACTTCTGTTTCAGAATCGCCTTCTACTTTTGTAGAATTGCGATATTCAAAAAATGAGCTTTCCATGTTTTATTTAAAATGAATAAAATTCATACATTATAATCGAACTTTGTTTTTGGTTACGAAAATTCAAAACAATTTAAAAAATATTGCCGTTACGGCAAAACGTCAAACTTGTCAATCATTTGGTGTTGCCACTTGTCATCCATAAGAGATAGTTGCCATTGTTAATTGTTTAATTGCTACCTATTTGTCCGCGTTAAATGTCAAAATTTCTGGGAGGAACAGGGTTATGCGTATTTTTAACTATTCGGTGGTGATCCCTTAAATGCATCGGGTCGAGGGTCTGATAATTCCATCGGTGCTATGCCAAACTCGTCTTCTCATCGTCTACACACAAACATGGTGTAAAAGAAATTATTTTCCATCTTTCCCTTAGGAGAGGATACAGTAATTCAAGGCAAAATTCTAGCATATTTATTTATTACAGAAACTTAAATACAAGATTGAATGTTTATGCGTAGTAGCTGAGATTGGCCTTCTTCTTGGCCTGCACCTCGAGGATGGCGTCCATGAAGTCCTCGTGCGTGACGGCGGCGGCGGAGCGGCGCAGCGCGATCATACCCGCTTCCACGCACACAGCCTTGCACTGCGCACCGTTGAAGTCGTCCGTCGACCGCGATAGCTCCTCAAAGTTTACATCCGGGCTCACATTCATTTTGCTGCAAAATATTTAGTGTATCAGTGACAACATTATGTATGCTATAGAAAACAAGACGTTAAAAATAATATTAGTTGGAAAGTAGAAAATCTAAAAAAATCTAAGAAAATTTAAACAGTGGTAGTGCCCTCTTTAACATCTTAGCTCGAATGGGCCGGCACGCCCGGTGTAATACCACGACCACACAGAAGACAGGCGTGAAATGGAAGCAATTCCGTGTTTCGTCTGAAGAGTGTGGTGCCGGAGGCCTAATTTAAGCCCCTTTCTCTTTACCACCCTTTTCTTATAAGGAGAGGATGGGAAGGGGAAGTGGATTTGACGGTGGAGGAGATGCATAGGAAGGGGAAATATTCTCTTTTTATGCGTCTCCTCCTCCGTCGGATAAGGGTAGGCAACGCATCTGCAATTGCGGATGTCTATGGGCAGCGGTCGCTTCGCCATTTTGACGGATTCAGGTGGCCGGTTGCTCGTTTACCACCTTATGTTATAAAAAAAAAATCTTTTGTATTTACCGTGAATGAATCTGCATAATTCTCGCTCTGGCCTCTTCATTAGGATGTGGGAATTCTATCTTCCTGTCCAGACGGCCAGATCTGAGCAGGGCAGGATCCAGGATATCCACTCGGTTTGTAGCGGCTATGACCTGCAAATACAAGGAAAAAATACAACCCAAGATCTCTCAAGTTTTTCCATAAATTCTAAAGTTCTGTGACTTTCCTGATTTCTTCCTTAAGAGCCATATTTACAGAAAGAAAATTTCTGCAGGAATATATAACACTAACAGACCTTAATATCTGCAGTGGAGCTAAAACCATCAAGTTGGTTAAGCAGCTCCAACATGGTGCGTTGAACCTCACGATCTCCAGCCTTTTCTGAATCAAATCTCTTTGTACCAATGGCGTCCAGTTCATCAATGAAGATGATGGCTGGTGCTTTTTCTTTAGCGAGAGCAAATGCATCTCTGACCAGCTTAGCTCCATCACCTGTGGTAAAACACATCACAATGAATGAAAACAATTTTATTTCATAAACAGAAACTCTATAAGTACCAATGTTATTTTACCAATAAACATCTGGACAAGCTGTGGGCCAGCAAGTTTGAGGAAGGTAGACTTGGTTTGTGCAGCACAGGCACGAGCCAGCAGCGTCTTGCCAGTCCCTGGCGGGCCATACAGTAGGACTCCCTTTGGCGGGTGGATGCCTAGGTTGACAAATTTCTCCTTGTGTGTCATTGGCAACACTACTGCCTCAATAAGTTCCTAGAAATAGATAATTACAGTTAGTATCATATGAAAATTAAACTCAGGCATTTAATTATTGCAGACAACAAAAACATTTATCTAAAAATAAGAACTCTACTGACCTGGATTTGTTTATCAAGACCTCCAATATCAGAGTACTGTTCTGTTGGCCTCTCATCTACCTCCATGGCCTTCACCCTGGCGTCGTACTCAGCCGGCAGTGTCTCCAAAATCAAGTAAGAATCTTTGTTTACGCCAACCAAATCGCCAGGCTTAAGTTTTTCAGCATCAACTAACCCAATTACTGGTAAGAAATATGTCTGTCTGGTAGATGTTTTAATGACTGCGCATTTACCCTTTCTCTGAGAGTCTAAATCAACCACAGCACCGTCTTCTTCCTCCTCCTGAGGGTCTACATCGAGAAGTTCTATAACGTTTGAAACTAAATAGGGAAGGGTTTTGTTCACTTTGATCTTTTCAGTGTTTTCTTTGATTTTATCATTCTGTGCTTGTAGTTCGTGTGTGATTCTCATCACTTCACTCTTCATGATTTTTATTTCATTGTCCAAAAGCCTGGAACGGCCAATAATTTCGTCTGTCGGCATACGTAGGACTTCATCGCTCAGCGCTTCCTCTCCGTCCTCCCAGATTGATTTATCTTCGAGTGTTGTGGCCATTATTATTTTTATAATTAAAACCACACTACAAGTACGGACTTATCGTTTAAACAAACAAAAATTGAGAAACAGACTTTTTCTTGCTTACAAATCTGAAATCTGAATTGTCATTCTAAGATTTGGTGTTTCTATCATGCAAAAATATTTCGTTTATGTCTTTTTAACTTTTGCAAAAGTCAATTTCAACTATTTATTGTTAATAAACTGCACACAATTTTATCAAAAAGCTCTTAAGTTTTAAATCTAAAAATAATAACGATTGTGATGATTTTTTTGGGCTTTCATACCATAAAACATTTTATTTCCATAATTGACATCTGATCTGACACTGACGTAAATTGACATCTGGTCTGTTTCAATTGTTTCCATTTGGGACATTTGTGTTTTGTGCTGGTTTTCACTCATTTTGGCATATTTTGTCCATAATCGTTGCTCGATACAGCGTAAATAATTGTAATAACAATGGCCTTATCGATGTTTCTTCGTGCTCCAGGTATTGTTGTCAGAAATTCATTAATAGTGTTTTAAAAAGTACATTACATAATAGTTGTTTTGAAATACTGTTTAGACCCTATTTAGTGTATTTATCGGGTATTTATTTATGAATATCAATTTTCAAAACTGTAAGAGAATCCTATATCTCTTATTGTCTCAATGAAGTCAGTATAAGTGGGAAACAAATACAGTAATGGTTTCACAGATTCTACCTAAATTCTAATTATATACTGACTAAGAGTAAAGTTTTATTCGTCGAAAATAAATATGAAAAAACGAATATATAAGCCACATAGATTATTTTAGTTTTAAGAAGATTATTTCATCTTTTTTCATTCCATTGGTAATAAAAACATTTTTAAAATTGAAGATTTTTTTTAAAATAGTAAATATAGAATTGAAAAACTACTCTTCAGAATTATAGCTAAATATTCATCTAGTTCGATTAACCTAGAAAAACAAAATCATATAGCTTATATGTAATTATTTGTTTGTTATAATTTCCAGTATGCACAAACCAGGCCTTCAGCAAACAGATAATGCGGCTAGCAACATTTTCAGCAACAAATGGATCATCATTAACCGCACAAACACTACCCAGCGTTGTCCCACTCAAGAACATTGCCGTTAAGACTGACACTACACCAATAACAAATTCGGTAATGAAAATATATTTATTTATCTTGCTGTGATTTTATTTTGGTAGTACATTTTTGGCAGTGGTCCTGGGTTCGAATCCTGCAATGTACTATAAAAACATGTTTTTCGATTTTCGAATTCATATGTACATTCTTACTGTGAAGGAAAATGTGATTCAACCTGCAAATATCTGAAGATATTCAATGATATGTATGAAGTCTACCCTAGGTGGTGATGTAATAGTTATGTTTATTTATCTATTTATTTAGCTTTATATATATTCCATACAATTACATTTTTTTTAAATTATAGATTTACATATTACTTATTTACATATTTATAATTTTTGTAATAGTAATGTTGATTTTATTTTGGTAGTGGATTTTTGGCAGTGGTTCTGGGTTCGAATCCTGCAATGTACCAATGTACTATAAAAACGTGTTTTTCGATTTTCGAATTCATATGTACATTCTTACTGTGAAGGAAAATGTTGTGATTCAACCTGCAAATATCTGAAGATATTCAATGATATGTATGAAGTCTACCCTAGGTGGTGATGTAATAGTAATGTGGCTGATGATAATAACAAAATAATGTAAATTCCCAGGTTCGTTCATTCCGTACATCAGCAGTCCGCATGTCTGACGAAAAGCCCCACGACCACTCCAAGCTGTGGGTGATAGAGAAGGGGGTCAGTGCACTGATGGTGCCTCTCATCCCGCTCGGCCTCCTCGTACCCAACAAGTTGTTTGATTCTATACTCGCCATCCTCATCACTGCACATAGCTTCTGGTAAGTTTGTCTTTTTTATATCCTTTAAATTTTCACCTATCAAAATCCTTGAATCCTCTATTTCCATGTTCCATCCCATCCTGTGACACCAGGGGTATGGAGGCCTTGGTGGTGGAGTATGTGAGGGTCCTCCTCTTTGGTCCTCAAATCCCGAAGATAGCGATGGGTTTTGTGTACTTCTTCACTGTGCTGTTGCTGGGCGGTCTGTTCTTCTTGAACTTGAACGACATCGGCATGTGCCGCGCCTTCTGGAGGATCTGGCGCAACATGAAGAAGCCCAGAGAGGTTATTTATAGATATAGTAGTGAATTGTTTTAGTTTGGATACAAGTGACTAGTGATATAGTTCTATTTGGGATTGGGACATAGATAGTGGATTTTATTTAATATGGAATCAAACTTTTTTTTGGTCGTTAAATTTATATTAGGTCTAATGAGTTTAACCATTTGTCAATACTAATATTATAAAGAGGAAAGATTTGTAGTTTTGTATGTATTGAAATAACTCAAAAACTACTGGACCGATTTCGATTCCGATAAATTTCACCATTAAAAAGCTACGTTATCAGCGAGTAACATAGGCTATGTTTTTTATCATTATAAAATTTTACGCGGGTGAAGTCGCAAGCAACAGCTAGTATGAATGAAATAAAAATCATCTCTTTCAAGTTTAAATTTTTTGTCGTTATTTAATGTAAATGTAAAAATTAGAACTCGAGTATGTAATGTAGATTTTTTAAAAAGTTTCAATGAATGTCGAGTTCGATACATGTTTTAAAGCGAACTAGACAAAGTGGTGTCAGTAAAGGTCAATGACGCTCGCAGGGGTTTAGAGGCGATCGCTGTTGACTACGTGCGCGCGAGTGTCGTCGGCCCCATTATACCCAAAATTGCCATCGCGCTGGTGTACCTGCTGTCCATCGCAACCCTCGGCGGCCTCTTCTACATCATCAGCCACGACGTCGGCATCGGCCGCGCCGTGCGCCAGCTCTGGGCCGTCAGCTCCAACTCTCATAATGCCTAAACTGACATCTCATACTAATAGATGCTGGCTATTCAAAAATATTAGACCCTCATTGTTATATTGTTTTTTTATGTACTTAGCTCATTTTTTTTCTAATAAATGGACTTTTTTTTCTTTTCGTCCGACATATACTTAATGTTTTGAACAAAATTGGATGTTTCAAACATCTTTGTTTTTTTTGTGATTAGATCCAAGATCGGTTTTATTTGTTACCACTTTTTAAACGAAATACTCGGGTTGTTTTATTAATAACATTCCGATTCGGAAATAAAATTATTTTATCTATATTTGTACCGGCATCTAAGATTATCTATTAAAAATTTTGTCATAAAAATACTACAATATCTGATTATACATACTATAAAAATGTGAGAATATGTCAGCCATTTAAATAAAACTTATTATATACCAGAAGTAATTGCTCAGAAAAAACATTACGTCTATATAATATTTTTTTTTATCTCTGAACTTGTCTCTTGTTTATTAATAACATTCCGATTCGGAAATAAAATTATTTTATGTATATTTGTACCAGCATCTAAGATTATCTATTAAAAATTTTGTCATTAAAAATATTACAATATCTGATTATACATACTATAAAAATGTGAGAATATGTCAGCCATTTAAATAAAACTTATTATATACCAGAAGTAATTGCTCAGAAAAAACATTACGTCTATATAATATTTTTTTTTATCTCTGAACTTGTATCTTGTTTATTATTGTGAAAAACAAAATGATCTATTCAATAACTTGTATTTTTAAAAAGATTGTTCTTTACGTGTTCATGTCCGCGTCTGGACGATGAAATATTTCTGAATATTGTAATAAAATAATTTATTGATAGAATAATAAACGTATTATAGTTGAATATTTGTTTAATTTTTTACCAAAAGGTTACATAAATTCAAATAAAAACCTATCTACAATAAATAAACCATTTATAAATAATTTATTGATAGAATAATAAACGTATTATAGTTGAATATTTGTTTAATTTTTTACCAAAAGGTTACATAAATTCAAATAAAAACCTATCTACAATAAATAAACCATTTATAAATATTACTTCATAGTAAAATTGATTTAATTATAAGTATTAAAATTATTTCAACCACAATATTTTGACAATAACCTTGATAAAATACTATCCCTTATATGTGTATTATATTGCATGAAACAAGTAAATTTTTAACTTTATGACATACAAAATTTTATCACAATAAATTATGTAAAGTGTACGCAATACCTTTTATTTGCACAGTAAGGAGAGTATTTAGTTCTTTATGTATCAATATTTGTTACAAATTATACACAGTCTATATACATTAATAAAAACCAAGCAACAGAATAACCGTTATTAAATTTAAAATAATTAAGGCCTGACCCACCACTGGCTTATAAAGGCTCAGATAGCTTAAAAATGACGTCATTGTCTGATACGGTAACAAAATCAGATATTTCCATCACATATTTTATGTTGGATTGTTATCAGACAATTTATAATTTGCTGGGATAGGTCTTAACTATAATTTACTTAGCAATGTGATTTACACACAAGAACAAAAAACAAACTTTTATACATTAACTATATAAGTTTATTTTATAATATTAAATCCATTATAGGATGTTCAATTTAAAGATTTTTATAGTTTTCGGTATGTAACTTTTTTATTATTAAAATTTAAAATGAAATATTTTAATGCAGACTGATTAAAGCGGAAGCATTATGCTTCTTTTTATATGACTTTTTATGATTTTCTTGTAAAAAAAAATAAAATAAAAATATTTGTGCATTTTTGAGAAACAGAAAAAATTATGTCCGTAAGTACCATTGTTTTTTTGTACTTTATAAAAAGTAGAAATAAATATGTAAAACCTACATAAACAACTTTTGTTTTTATAAATAATATTTATACATTGTACAGTCAAACCCATGGTAATGTTTTCTCAAACATGTTCATATCAATTTCCATTTTATTAAAGTAGAATTACTATTTAAATGTACGAAACAAACAAAATGTAATTACTTTTTTTGTAACAGTTAAAATCTTGAAGTTGTTTTACTCATACAAAATGGAACTATGAATACTGTTGAGTAGACAAAGATAGATTCACTTTATATCATTGACCTGTTGAAATGGACAAGCTACAAGTTTAGTGAGCAAATACCTATCCATTTATACAGGTCAGTGCTCGAAATACTGTTCTGAACGAATGAGACACAAAAACTTCGCACTGTAATATAAATATTGGTTATTGCTACGTGTGTGTCTGCGTGTCTGTGTGCACATGTCGCCTGTGAAATATGTCAAGCGCCTGCCACTGCTTCGTGTGGAGCAGTATGTGAGGTCGCTTTGACCGCATGTGCTCCACCGCCTGAGAGGGAGACCACCCGTTTTTCTGAAAATGATTTGTTATTTTATGGTCTGTTCGCACTTTATGAGGTGAAGGTGTGAGGCTGCGAGGTACTGACCATCATGAGGTAGCAGCCGACGAGCGTGGCGCTGCGCGTGCGGCCCGCCTTGCAGTGCACGTACACGCTGCCGCTGCCCACGTGCCCGCTGTCGGCCACTTTGTCCAGTTTCCCGCCATAAGGAAGGAACCTGGTCACATACGCAATGAAATTGTCCTTAGATAACTCTGTTCACAAGTAGTGATTAGGGAAATCGCGTATTTTCTGTAAATGCTGCGCCGATGTCTCAAGATCTAAACGGAAGAGACATTAAATAAACACATCTTTCTGAAAGTGGGGCAAAGTTACCTGTTGATGAAGGTGACGCCTTCATAAAGCTTGTCCTGGTCGGGAGCCTCGAAGATGTCAGTGGTGGCGAGCTGTAGGAATGCCACGCCGTGCTCGCGCCACTTCTGCAACATCGCGGTCGCTCATTGCAGTAAATAATTTGTTTTAATTTGTAAACTGATCAATTTACATTAAGGTTATAAATTGAAAATGTTTTATAAACAACTTCTTATATGCTTTTTAACAATAAAAAAGTAATGTATAGGGTTTGTTTATGCATTTATTCAATGAAGACTAATGCTTTAGGATAATAGATATATTTGCATATTGTATTGTCGCGTTTGAAGATAAAAGACGATCACATGACATATTCATCGTAGATGTGTATAAGTATTAGTAAAACAAGGTATCCCGCGCCTACACACTGCGCCTTCTTCCACCGCGCCTTCGACACTAATTTGTCTTATTCATCCCATAGGAATTCACACAGCGCATTCCAGTTGTAATCTAGCGCTTATTTCCATCACTAGATTGAAATATTAGAAACCAAGCATAAAGTTCAAATGGCTGTAGAATAGGACACTTTGAACTTAACTATGTCAAGTTGGCACACTGTAATCTGGCACGCTTGGTAAACTGGGGTGATCCTCATGCATTATATCTCAGACATAAATATCACTGCAGGTTTCTTACGTACCCTTTTTGCCCAAATATTGCAAAACACTAACTGCACGTAAGAACAAGAAATGACCAATGTCACGTAAAAGTTGTACCAGTAATAAACAATGACATTTTTTACATAATCCGCGCAAAAAGTACTCATCAATAAGTTATTGTTAATTGTTATTAATTATTTTCTCGTGATTTTTATTATTTAATTTATTTAAAGTACGACAAGAACATCGATAGAAGCGACTGGAAAGTTTTGGAAATGTTATACCCTTTAGCTTGTTTATCTGCGTTGAATTCTTCCAGACTAGGTGTTCCCTTTTTAAATATTTATCACAGTAAAATCTCTGTATTGCATCGTCATACAATGGATGTTATTTTATTTTTAATTCGTTCATTACCATCACAATGCCGGGGTCGAGGATAACTAGCTGGGGGTACAGGTTCAAGTATTCACAATGATAATGTCACAAGTTGTATCATTTCAATGATA
Source organism: Papilio protenor (assembly GCA_029286645.1). Classification (NCBI taxonomy): domain Eukaryota; kingdom Metazoa; phylum Arthropoda; class Insecta; order Lepidoptera; family Papilionidae; genus Papilio; species Papilio protenor. The sequence continues at coordinate 1,725,804 of JAGSMZ010000031.1, read as the reverse complement.
AACGATATTTTAATCTCCATGCCAGTAAAATTGAGTAGTACCTATATCAGTTACTGCTACAAGCTACTGGCCTATGTACGCCACTAAAAACTTCAAGAGACTGTAAGAGTATGTGATTATGGAATTTACATCATCATCAACTTGCCCTTATCCCTTACGGAGGGTCGGCACAGTGTGTGTTGCTCTTCCATACATCTCTATCAGCAGTCATATCTGAATCCACTCCTTTCTTAAGCATATCCTCTTTCACACAATCCATCCATACTTTCTTAGGTCTTCCTCTTCCTCTGTAGCCATCCACATTCATTCTTAACACTTTCTGGTTTATGTCCCCATCGTCTCGTCGCATAACATGTCCATACCACGCTAACCTTTTGCTTCTCAATTTCTCCACCACTGGCGCTACTTTCAAACTTCCTCTAATATACACATTCTTGTCACACCACACATCCATCTTAACATACGCATCTCAGCCACATGCAATCTCCTTTCATCCGCAACTTTGGTGGCCCAACATTCAGATCCATACATTACGACAGGTCTTATGATGGACTTGGAGATCTGTCCCTTAAGCTTAAGATTTTAGAATTTACAGCCTTACAAATAAACGCGGTATATAGTTACTTAGGAATAAACTGAGTTTAAGCAAATATTAGTACAAATTTTGCTTATACTCAGTTTATTCCTAAGTTTAACTTTATACCGCGTTTATTTGTAAGGCTGTTAATCTTTACTGTAAAATTCTTTACATGTCTGTGATCTCTTACTTCCGGTTTAGCGTCGATTGGACACAATCGTTTTTACATGATTGACATACAATTTTTTTTCTTTTATATTATGTAAATTATTTTGAATATAGATAATGGAAAATATTTTTTTTTCCTTGAGTTATTTAGTGGAAAATTTATCAATAATTAAGGTCATTCATTATCACATAAATACGTAAACATAAACTACTCATTATGCACATTTTAATAAAATTGCTATAGTGATTACCTTTATGGTATGGAACTATTGTGAACGTTTTGTACATAACTGCACTATTATAAAGAGGAAATAATTGTATTTTTGTATGTAAAACATAAAGTCAAAAACAAAGTGATTAAAAAAATTCTCACACCATTTGAGATACTATGTTTTTAGTAGATTTTTTTAATATCACAAGGCCAAAGTCACGGGCATAAGCTGTCTTAATTAATAGTATAATTACACAAAATTTGGATGTATGGATGTTATTACTATGTATCTTCTATACAGTTTAATGGAATTCAATGAATATAGTCAGGAAGAACACATAGGGTACTAAGTTATTTATTTAAATTTCATGCAGATGGAGTCATGGGCATAAGCTAGTTGTGTTAAACAGGCTACAGTGTATGTATTTAACAATGTACCTTTTACATAATGGTATTTAGTATGGTAGGAGACTGTAGATCGCTAAGTGATAATATAATTATTCAGAAAAACAATATGACATGGAATTTAATGATTAGGCTTTAAATGGCATGAGATTAAAGCATTTTGTTTGTTAGCAAATGAATAAAATATTTTCAATTGGTTTGAAAGAAATAGTCTCACCTCAGCGTCATTGGAGAAGATCTTTAGTTCATATGTCTCATTCATGGAGACCACTCCTTTTATGTTCTCTTCTTCTATCAACTGGAAGCATACAATAGGGAAAATTTATACATTTACAATAATGTTACCTGTCCAATTATAATTAAATTAAAAATACATTTAATTTAATTGCATTTTGTATTACTTTCTGAGTTAGCAGTAAAATGTTAAATAATCAATTAACATAGTTTTTAAATCAATATTAACATAAAGCACAGATTACAACACATAAGTTGAAAACTGGGATTTCTAAAAAAAATATTAATTAAAATATGAAAACTCTGGAAGATGTTTAATACTTCAATTGAATAAATATTAGCTCGTCTACTTCTATTTAACAAATATAATATTAACAAGGTTTTAAATAACCATTAATATTGGCTGTATTTATCTGATACAAGTAAATAACCTACATATAATGTAATATACATACCTTTTTCGTCATGCTTTGAAACGGGAGAGCCCCCAGTATGACGTGGTCGTCTATCCTGTCGTACCACCGCCGGCTGCTCACCTTCTCCATCACCACATTGTACAGCAGCGTCGGATAAAATGTAACTCTGGCAAACATCGCGGTGCCCTGTCAAGATGTGGTTAAGTTAACGACGTACATGTATACTCCTCGCACGCGATAATACGCGAATAATTAGGCGTGTAAAGGTGTGACGCTACCATGGTGAAAGCAGGCTGGTCTTCGTGGTGGGGATTGAATTAATTTCTGTGAAGATACTTCTCTCAACGGCGTTTCGGGTTTGTTGTGACAGAAACTGTCAATGTCAAAGTCACACTGTAATGACATTAATCACAAATAACGTTCGGAAATTTATTTTTAAACTCAATTTCTAAATAATAGTTTTCAAACTTACAGCGACCCAAAGTGGGTCTTGGCCGCCGATACGAGAGAACATCAATTTTTAAACTTATTGTTGAATTAAAGTTTCGAATCATTTAGTACGTTGTCATTTGGTTTTCTGCCTTACTAGGCTTGGTAAGGCAGAAAGCCGTAAGTAAGATTAATAGAGTAATTCTAAAAACCAATATTTGAAACTGTAAGTTTGCTAATAAAAAAACAAAAGGCGCTATTATTACACATTTGTCGGTTTCAAAAACTTGAGTTTTATCATAAGGTCGCAAATAAAAAATCAACTCATGTTAATAAACTTTAAGTTATATGTATTTAAATATACAACTGGTTACTTCAACCATGTCGTTTGCATGTTATCCTCGTGAGTTTTTTTATAATGTATGTTATTAATTTGCCGGCTGTGGCGGGTTTCTTTCAGAAATCGAAAGAGATATCATCAGCGTGATGCATCGCGGTCATTTGTCGCGCGCAGCGGGGCGCACGCTCGCCGCATCGCCCCAGCGCCCGGCGGAATTCCAAATTAAATTAAAGACCAGCAAAAACAACACCAACGTCTTCAGCAGCTATCCGAATTACTACAAGTAAACTGATTTACTTAGATAATAGACATCTCAGAGTACATAAGACTAGTTAACTGCACTTAACTATTGCAATCCTTTACTTCATCCTTAACTTAATTTTCATCAATCATCCATAAGTCCTATTTTATTAGTGTGCTAAACTATAAGAATTAACTTAAAATAAAAACAATAGGTGTTTCGTAGTCAGCATGATCACAGGGCCTCCGCTCACTAGATTTACATAGATTCGATCTACACTAATTTGTCTATGACTCCCGTAACAAAACAATTTAAAGTGAAAAAAGAACCATTGTCTCTGTTCTTATTTTACTCCACAGATAATTAATTAATTTTATCACGATGCAGAGTTCTCGGAAACGTAGCGAAGGGGTCACGGGTCAAAGAATTACGAGTAAATAATTAAATTTAATGACACGCATTTGTCCAGAGACACAAAGGGCGTGTAATATCTGTTGTTGCTCAGGATTTCACGTTTTCGGTGTAAAACAAACGTTAAAATTAATTAACGTCTGCCTGCTGATAACGATGGACAGATGTCATTATTTTGTTGCATACCTAATCAGTTTAGTCGGTTTGGGGTATAATTGTAATTGTAGGAAACGAAAAACCAACTATTTTAAATATTTAATTCTAGTATAGAAGTGCAAACTTAGGCGCGAACAATATCAAGGTTTTATTGACGTTTGATCATAACTAACAAAAATTATGTTCATAAAGTTTGAAGGCCAAAACTTAAGGAACTCCGCATAATGTAATCTCGCATTGCACCACCTACGGGCGACACGGTCATTATTAAGCGATATTAAATAATTTAATCGAATGTTTTTTCTCGTCCCAGCGACTGCACCGACCAAACTGAGCGCTTCAGAGAGCCGACATAAAGTGCATTAAGCCTCGATACGATATCTCATCTGTCATCATTAATGCCACAGCATCCTAATAAGTTTGCTACAATAAATAAAGGGGGTATATCAAAGAAATGCGCTCTCGATACAATACGGTGACTACACTGACGGCCACAAATTAGGACTCAGGTTGTGACTAAGTATAAAAAAGTTTTATCACGATTTTAATATACTTAGCACGTTACATGCAAATTAAAATGCGGATAGAGATGGGTGCTTTTTCCATTTGTTGCAATCAAAAATGACTACTTGACTCCCAAAAATGTTATAGACGTCTTATTGCGGAGATCAGAGTGTTATTGTACTTACTTAAAGTAAAATTAGTTATACCTATGTCTACTTATTGTCAATTTCAAGCTTACTTTATGTAACAATGTTCCTTTGAATTTTATAATATTTGGACTATCCTAGTTATTATTTTCTGTATGAGACCCTAACGGGTCGGTTGTAATTGTGGCCAAGTGAAATATGTCGGCGCAAGGCACGGACTCTGTCGTGGGTGTCTCGCCGCCTTAATATCGACGTTTACACGCAATAAATATTTTAAATTATTATCTTAATGCTGCGTTCATTTACATAGGTTTCGAAGAGGCACATTCGCACTGCCCCGGCTAGCTGCAAATGCTCCTTCCATCACTATCTTGGATACTAGGTCGTGGCTAAATTCGTATAGAACTGATGTCATGTGAAACCTTGAAAGAATCGTGGTATTCGAGAGCAAGTCACCTGGCCACTGTGTCCTTATAAACGGCGTCGTCTCGAGCCAAATCGGTCTCCGAGCGCGTTTCATCGAACATCGTAGGCTTATTTGTGTCCAAAAAGCGCTCGGAAGACGTAAATCCTCGCTTGACGCTCGCCGACGCTCCGCCGACCTTTATATTCAAATCGTCCATTCAAATCCTCGTCTACGCCGCGGCTGACAATTCGCGACCATTTCGAAAAAGGAATGCTCGAACGTCATATCGTTTGAATTTTGCTTTTTGGGCGCGCGATACGCATCTGGCTCCCGGAGAAGTTCCCAAGTCGGGCGTTGTTTATTTGGAGTCGATTGTGTCCGCGAGATCTGTCCTGAGATATTTGACGTCGGGGACTGATAAAGTTAGTGTTCTGGTGCGGCCGCGGCGGGACGTTAACGAGCCGCTGAGTAATGAGACGAGCCATTGTCATCAGAACAATGGCTTCCGATATCCATTGTTTCTATTATTTAAAAATGATTGCAAATGCCGAAGGTGTTGGTCTTTTACGGTTTCCGTATCTATTAAGTTTAATTGAGATATTAGAAAGGAAGAAAGAAGGGAGAACATGAATTGATGGATGATGGCATAACTATTTCCTTTTTAACGAAAGATTATGCAGCCGCGGAATGTAGTTCAATATAATGGTGTGTGATGTTTATTTGCAAATATCAAAGTCTGAAAGTTGATGCAAATGAGATATGTGGAGCGAGCCCGACAGCCGCGACATCTGCATACAATGTGGTGCAACCTGGCTAGCGGTGCGGGCGACGCACCAGTTTGCCGGTAATTTACTGCTGATGGTCCGCTGATGCCGTCCTTAGATAGCTGCAGCCTAATGCTGTTAAAACCAAAATAATTCAAAGTATTCTCTGCTAATCTGGAATAGGAGGATGGCGTTTTGTTCCGTAAAAAAAATCAACTATAAGTACCTAATAATTTTTGTTTTGATTTTATAAAGTTGTATAAAGGATGAAGGGTAAGGTTTTAATAAAGATTGCTAGTTATTATCTGTTGACCACCAATTACGGCCCGGGAACGCCCTCTAGTGACAAATTGGCGCCTCGCCTCCGCGCCCTTTTACACAACATGGCTGCTCACAACCTCAATTTAAATTAGCAGTTGTTTATTGTCCGTTACTTATAACTCATAATTCATTATTAAAAAAGATTAATATCATTTAAATTACACATAATTTTTTTGCAATAATATATGTTAAGGGTAAAGGGCAACTTGAAATAAAATACTTCAATATAAGTTCATCCAAGGATATTACATAACATGTAACTACGATTATAAAATCAAGTATAGTTTGTCTAAATAAGATAGATTAGTTTGATAAATGACGCATATAAAGTATCGAATTCAACTTGTATGAAGGCAAATGCCGTACTTAATAGACAGGTATCGTAACACGCATAGCGAACAATTATGAACTATCGATATTCGGTTTAAATAATTATCGAACTCAACTAAAATTATTATTTTCTTATTAACTAATTTAGAGGACAATTCTGTTATTGATTATAATGTAGAGAATTTAGCGATGACAGAAATAATAGCGAAATCCAATTCGATTACGTACGGCTGCAATAGTAATAAACATTTATTTACTGCCATTATTTGTAATGGTCATTATTAATTTGAGAAAAGTGTTTTTTTTCAATTCATAAGTTATAACTATGAATCTATCGTTTCCAACTTCTATAAGAATAAAAATCGAAAATCGATAAGATTCATGACTGATTTTACACACATCCCTACTAAATTTGAAGTTAATTGTCCAACTAATCTAACTTATCTAGACACCCTATAATGGGTATTCATATGTACACATTATAATTTTCATTACTCCGGAAAAGGAAGAAAACGAAAATAAACAGAATGTTCTTGTTATTTTAAGTGTTGAATAAATTCGACAAAACCATTTATTGCAAGGTGGCGATGTAAATAGTATTTGTTTTAAAAAGCTTTTACAGCCGATTATCTGTCGAATTCTACTTTTATATTGCTGGAAGTACCATTCCAAAAACTTTATGCAGACGATAATCATGTATACTTAGGAGCAAAATTAAATAGTATTGTTTAGAAATAAAGATGTTTATAAATCGATGTGTTTAGAGTATCGTAAAGTTGTCTCTGTAAGTTTGTAAGGTATTTAAGTTTACAGTTGTTGCGACTTTAATAGTTATAAATGTTATCGTAAGCGTAGTTTGATGCAAACGATGACATTCGGAAACCAGCTATAAGTAAGCAAGATTCGTAGAACTGAACCGCGCGAACATTTTATATTGAATGTTATTTAAATGATTTTAAATTTAAATAGTTTATAGCTGATATTATTTTTACAGTGAAATATGTCAAGTGAAAAATAGTCATTAACTCAATATTAAGCTATTTAATAAAAATTTTGGATACCTTTTTTATATTATAAGGTGGCAAACGAGCAAGTGGCCGCTTGCTCGTTTGACCTGACCGCCACCTGAATTCGCCAAAATGGCGAAGCGACCGCTGCCCATAGACATTTGCAATAGCGGATGCGTTGCCTACCCTTAATCGACGGAGGAGGAGACGCACATAAAGAGGATATTTCCCATTCCTATGCGTCTCCTCCACCCTGTAGCTCTTACTAATAAAGTTGGAATTAATTAATTAGCATTTAATGGCATGTCCCGGATCTCCCACATTAATCTACGTCCGCTGATACTTGAGGGATGTCGCAACAAAAGTAAAGCTAATCGCAGAAGGAATTCAATTCAAATGGCCCGCCATTGTTGTCTGCCAAACTGTTTGTTTGGACCATTTTTAAACTCCCGTGACTGGGCAGCGACGTGACGCGTGAGCCACAGATGTGGGAACGCACTCAGTGATGGAGGAGGATTGAAAACTAAGAGTTAAAGGCTTATGCCTTACATTACATTACATAGCCCTTTAGATTAATGATTATTAATTATTTAGTTGGTAATTACTTTACATAAATACTTAACAACATAATACAAAACTCAAAGGCAATGCAACAGTAGTTCCTCTGATATGACGGATGTCTATGGGCATCTTTAAAAGGTTTGCCCCTTCTCTAATAGAAAAAATTAAAAAGAAGATCCAACCTAGTTTACAACGGGAGTGTAACTTTATATATTTACTGGCTTTTTATCAAGTTAACACATCAATTAATCGTGTTGGGGTCGCCTCGTGGGGAACTCACCAACTCCATTAACAGTTTTGACGTCGCGTCACTTCACTGCTGTTTGTCAAAATCACATCGACGTCGCTTTGCAGACGTCACAATATATCATAGCTTCTATTGTGTGCGGCGGCATTTGCTTCTTGGGACCCGTGATAAAAATTGTCCAACAAAACCTTGTTTCCTAATTTCAAATTATTATAGATAATATTTAGATAACTATTATTTATTTAGATAATTATTATAGATAGAGTCAACATAAATATTTTTTTTATTAAAATTTCGAAACACGCCATTACCCAACTTTTTTGTCCAATAGTGTATTGAGAAGTAATAGCAATGGAGGCAAAAAACGGATTTGGCGACATCTTGGCATCTCTTCTGACATCTAACATTCTGACATCTTCAATATTTCTAAATTTAAGAACATATTGATTCACTTATTCGAACTTTAGTTGCTATTATATTAGAAGTGATAGCGTTTCCAATTAGATTTACCTTAAAAACAATAGCAATTGACTATAAAATGTTTAAAAACAAGTAAATCATTGAATACGGAACCATATTTTGCTAGTTTAAGATCGCACCTCGGCGCATTTTTTATCCAATCTTTGCTACCGGTGATAGGTGATCTATCTGGTTATAGACGCTTCATTGACAGCTCCGTGTGGCCGCCTGACAGTTTGACTAATGTTGCCATGTGCTCCTGCGACGAGCGATTGATGTTTAAATAAAGATTTGGCAAAGGAATCCAGATTAGGTGTTGCCACAAATGATTGCGACAAATGATGGGTTATTAATTTGATTTATAATTAACATGTATGATATGAAATGAAAAGACTTACTTATTTCATACATTTTTGGATTTAAGACATTAAATGTTTTCTACATTGAAACTGAAAGTTGGCTTAATAGTACAAAAGTCACTTATTGCTCGACGTAGGCTAGAAAATTTTATAACATATGTAGCTGTTTTAACAAGGATTGATATCCCCGCGCGGTGTAATATTAATAAACGCTTTGAAAACATCTCGTTCCCGTTGCGGGAGATGGATGGCTTCAATTGAGACGTGCTCGTCCACTCGCTGCCCGCTGCCAGGTATGCGGTATCTTTAACTCGCCAACATTAGAGATGCAGTTAGCAAACAAACAATACAACTCTATCGTATTGGTATAAGTACTATTTTTGATTAACGAAAGGTTAATTAATTGATAAGGTATTGTACGTTCGCAGCAGCTATAGTGACTGGTCCATCAATGATTGATTTCGATGAATTGTAATGAATTCATTATTCCAATTGCAATAAAGATGATTTTTGTCTAACAAGATGTTTCTCATTAACAAGAAGTTTGTTGATCAGAGTTGTGATTGTAAGATGCGTTATCGAAGGTTTGGAAATATTCGGCTTTGGTTGTGTTGGACGTATGTGTTTAGACCGAGAGTATGATAACGGGCGGGTCGGCTTCTAGTTAGTGGTGGCTACATTTGGCTCTCAGTTCAAATGAAACCAATTTTGTGATAAAATACACACGATAGATTTACTAAACATTTAATGTTCTGTATTATTTCTGTAAAATTTAGGAGCTTCTGATCTTATGAGCAGGTAATACCTGTTCACGAAACTGTTCGCCTACTTATTGACGGCAACTTAAATCGAAAGCATTTGTGTAAATTGGGCCGTTGAATGAATGGATTTAACGCTATTACATTATCAATGACGTAATAACGGAGAGAAGGCAACTTATTATTTGATATTCTGACGTTCACTTTACGCGATGTTTGTTGATAAAGAGCGCGAAATTATCCAGATATCGCTCGCGAATTTCCGTTTAAACAAAGCGTGTTTCATACCTGACAAATATAAAGTTAGGGATAGGGTTATATTCGGTCATTCAGAGCTGTATTACTTCGTGTTAAGGACTGTAAATGAAGCATAATGTGAATAATTATTTGTGTTTTAGGTTACCTATGGCCTGTTTATGTTTGGCGGGATGTTTGTTGCGAGACTGTGTAAACGTTTTATGTTTGCAACGTTTAAATTTAGGATCCCTTCTGGATTCATTATTAACTGTGAACTTTCGACGTTTGCGAAATGTTAAGATAACAAATGGAGTGTTATTTATAATTATTATTACAATGCGGTGGTTAAATTTAATTAAGACCTAAAAGCACATACTAACGATATAATATTATATTATTTTATGGTCAATAGAAATAATTAAATAAATCAGAATAAGTTGTAGTTTATGTTGCATCTGTTTGAATCTTTTAAAAAACTAATTATCAAATGAAAAGTAATCTGGATATTAATTATGTAGAATATCGAATACTAATTCAAATAAATGTGAGATCGTCGCGGGTCAATTGTATTATTTATAAACGGCCGGTTAAAAAATTATAATGACCCAAAACCTCCGTGAACTACGGGTTATCCTTCGTGTTTTTTTTAAAAAAAAAACCTCTGCATTAATCCGTCGACATAAAGGCCTGCCGTCGGAGCGCGGCGGGTCGCAGCGGGGGGCTGGCAGGTGCGTGTGCGTCTCGGTGTTGCCGCGTACAAAAAATTTGTAAGACGAATGTCAAAATTTTCATTGGTATTTGGGTGCCGTAGAAAAATGATTGATAACAAGCGTAAACCTGGTTACTGTAAAGTACTTGTTTGACAATGTTTAGGATATATACCAACTAAGTGCTGAATTTCGTAGGACGATTGCCCTTTAAAAAGTATTTGCAGAACTAATAACTGTGCTGGGTTAAATTTAATGAGGAAATGAAACAAATTTATAATATAGATCTAATTATATTTTCTTATAAAGTAAAAAAAACTTACATATAATTACAAGGATCCCAAGCTAAGGAAGGAAAAATGCAAGCGCTGGCAGCGCCGCCCGCGGCTGCGCCCGGAACCAATCGCTCAGCTATGGACTGTTATTCTTGTTCTTGGAGATTCAATGCATCGGGACCTGACAGTGTCACATACTAAGGATCAGGGTTTCCTTTGTCATTGTTACTTGTCATAAAGCATATTTCTTTTCCCTGTTTACCATTACTTTAGTTGTTAATAACACAATTGTCTCTTGTCTTCACGTCAAAATAAATTAGTCATAAAGATTTAATGGAGTTGTTTATGTATTATTACGTTGTAATCTGTAATTACGTCATTTCAATAATATGATGGAGAGATAAAATTAAAATTAATCAACTAAAGTTTTTTATAATGTGGAAAACGAGCTAACGGCCACCTAAATCCGCCGATTTGGCGAAGCGACCGCTGCCCATAGATACCGGCAATAGCAGATACGTTGCCTACTCTTAATCGAAGGAGGAGGAGACGCATAAAAAAATCCACTTTTCCTTCCCATCCTTTCCTCTTAAGAAAAGGGGTGGAAAGAGAAAGTGACTAAAATTAGGCCTCCGGCACCACACTCATCAGATGAAATACGGAATTGCTTCCACTTCACGTCTGTCTTCTGTGCGGTCGTGGTATTACACCGGGCGAGCCGACCCATTCGTGCGAAGATGTTAAAGCGGGCTCTACCACTGTTAAAAATATATTACAACCAACTACACATGTTCTTTCCTCGTCACAAATAGAGCAACTGATATACACTGGAGATGTTCAGATAGATTTTACGAGCAGCAATTAAAAGTTAACGATACCATTTATTGTTATGATAATGAAGGTACCTTGACAATGATTTACCTCGACTGCTGGATGTCGTGGGACAAATATCATAGTTATTTACGACTGGATTCGTTTTATTTGCGGGCAAGGTTTATTATTGATGATTTTAATCTCTTTGGCAAAGGTAGTTAAATATGTTTAATATCATCATCAACTTGCCCTTATCCCTTACAGTATGTGCTGCTCTTCCATACATCTCTATCAGCCGTCATATCTGAATCCACTCCTTTCTTAAGCATATCCTGTAAATAAATATGTTTATTAACATATAAAAAAAATCAAAGTTAAATAAAAATTGATATCCAAAAAAACAGTCTCGTAGTGTAGGTTTCTCTTACTAAATCTACACTTATAGATCTTACTTAGTCGTTATACCATATTAATTTAATTAATAAAATGTGCAAAACTATTTGCGATATTCGCGTTTATATTTTGTGTTGTAAAGGTAAAGAGGCATTGAAATAAGATGACATATCAAAAGGCAGTAAAACCCGAGCCGCGCCGGCGCCGCGGGGACTCTCATCTCCAACGCTAACAATATCACCATGATTGCTTGTCTGTAAGTCTCCTATACTTACTTTAAACTAAAAGTATATGGCTAAAAGCGTGTAATTGTAGGGCTTTTAATTTTAGAATTGTTCCAATAAAAAAAAATGATTGCTGACATCCTACATAACAAAGTGTCTGTTTAAGTTTTGTTATATCGGTATAGATTAAGTAAATACAGGCGGGGAAGGTTAGTGTTCGAATGCAATCTCACAGACGCCCCCCTCTGAGTCCAATGAGATACACACCGCATCAATAAAATCATAATGCACTATAATTATTTGACATTGTTTCTAAATCAAATTTAAACTTTTGCAGCTGGAAATAAGAGCTACATTTCTTTGATTAATTTTTATACGGTTATTTCTGTGTGTAATAAAATGGAGGTAAACATATCCAGCAAATGTTTTCGCTCCTCGCAGACTTAGTTAACGAGAAATATTATTACTTAAGTATAAAATATGAACTGCATCCTTGATGAAAAGATAAACAGGTAAATTAATTGTGGAAGAGAGGTGACTTTCCTTGTACATTGTATGCTTGGTTATTTGTTAAACAAATGCTACATTGCATTTTACTGGTTTATTTTGATAATGCGGATTATTTATCCACCGAAATAACAAATGACTATCAAAAAAAGAATTAAGCATTTAATCTATTACAAGCGTTCTTTTTTTAAACTTCTCAAAACAAAATTATTCTATGACAATGTTGCTTTTGGCGGGAATGAAATTAAATGTCATTTTATAACGTTGGTACACCTGCTCCTATGAAATTCCAAAACGATAATGATTTTATCGCTAGAGTTTTATCCATTACCGGGTGAATTGAGAACGGTTGGGATATGAGAATATGAAGCGGCAATGAACACGGTGCATTTGTATGTAATCAGTTGTTATGTCATCGACCGGAGCCTTGACCGCGGCAGTGAAAGTATCCAATAAAGCCGATAACCAACGTTTTACAACTTATAGTAGCATAGTAAAATATAAACAAAACGTCTCTATGAGTCATTACTACAGTTATATAGCCAAATTAATGCAGTGTGAAGTAATGAATAATTTATTCAGTTTTAACCTCATTCTTGTATTTATGTAGTATTATTTTATGTAATTCTCTTCAAAATGAGAACAATTGCAAATATGAACTACTATCGTCTCATATAAAAATAATTATACTTACGAAGCATATACGTCTTTACGTACATTTTTATGTATGTTTTTCGTTGTAACCCAGATAAAAATATTTTTTTTTTACATTGTCTTATGTAACAGTTTCCAGGATGATCTACAGAGTACGGAGAATAAAACAAATGGATAATTCTTAAAATACTGTATTGGCTTAAAAAATAATAACAATTACACATTAGTCAACAACAATGCAACAAACAACAAAACATATTGGTATAACACACAATAAATATCACAATAGCAGACAGGTCGATGGAAACATTTCCAAACTAATTATATTACACATTTTATATACAAGATGGCGCTGGACGCCGCTGGGCGGGGGCCTACAGAGTAAGCTATGGTCGCCTAGTGCTTGCCGCCCTTGTGGTGGTAGATGTGCTTGTAGACGGGCACGTGCACCGGGTACGGCTTGGGGATGGGCACCTCCACCTTCTTCTCCACCTCAACGGGGTAGGGCTTCTCCACCTCGTAAGGGACGGGCTTCTCCACGGTATACGGCACCGGCTTCTCTACCACCTGGGGCACTACCTGCAACATAAAAAGGTCTTCAGTTAATTTCCTCAAGATTGGATATTAATGTCGAAATATTCATTAAATTTTAATTAATAATATTGGTATAAAAACGATAACGATTTCAAGAACGTGAATAAAATTGCAATAAATTATGTCCAAAAATGTCGACATTAAAATTAAAGCAATTTCATGTGATAATAAAAATGTCTCAAATAAAAATATTTCCAAATAGGTAAGTCCCAATATTTGCTTGTCAATTTAGTCTATGAATTGATGTGTATGCGCGGGCGCAGCGCGGGCGCTAGCTGTCACTGTCAGATGCATTCTTGTCTATCAGACGGTGGAGTGGCGCCGCGCCGCGCCGCGCCGCTCTTACTTTCATTACGTTCTCGTTACATAATTACAACTGGCGCATTGACATGAATGCAACATTTATGTCACTGATTACGGGGCAATCTGCGCAAAAAGTAACAAAAACAACACAATGGCTGTGACATAATCTGTGCTCCCAGTCGGAGATTTGTTATGAATGGAAATGGAAAATTTGCGAGTTTCACTATAATGATGTCTTGGAATCAGTGAAGGAAAAAATATGTAGATTTTTTGTGTAAACGTCGCTTCAATCATATTTATAATTTTTTGTAACGTTTGTATTTTAATATTTTTTGTTGATGTTGGTATAACATTATTTCATGAATATTTTAAGCGTCGGTGGCTCAGTGGTTTAAGCACTTGACTAAGCGTCGGTGGCTCAGTGGTTTAAGCACTTGACTTGTAATCTACAGGTCTTGGGTTCGAATCCCGCCATGTAGCAATGTGATTTTCGATTTTTCGAATTTTCATATGTACATAATTTACCCGACGTTCTTACGGTGAAGGAAAACATCGTGATGCAACCTACACATATCCGCGAAGAAATTCAAAGATATGTGTGAAGTCAACCAACCCGCATTGGGCCAGCGTGGTTGACTATGGCCTAGTCACCCTAATTTTGGGTAGGCTCCGAGCCCCTCGGTGGGGACGTATAGTGAGCTGGTGATGATGATGAATATTTTTTGTTTCAGAATTTTGTTAATTATTCTTAGTAATTTTTATTTTTATTTTGGTACCAGGATACCATAATAGTTGAGATGTAACATACCTTGTATACGGGGACATGTATCGGTTGCTCGACAGTCACGTGCACGGGGTAGGGTTGTGGTATGGGGATCTTGACGTACTGCGGTACGGACACGGCCACAGGGTGAGGGATAGGTACTCCTATCTTCTTCACCACTGTTACATGGTACGGCTTCGTGTGCTCCGTGTGCGAGTGACCCTCCGGCTCCCATTCGTCTGAGGGCCGCGCGCTCACGACTGCGGCGATTATAAGGATGGTTGCTGCTCTCTGTAATATTACAGAAAACGGAACGTGAAATATCGTATATCTCTAGTAGACAATATACTTTAATAACTTTAGGTATATCAAATAGTTAGTTAGTAAACAACAGAATATGCAAAAATAAAAAATAAATATCACGTAAAACGGAACGTTGACACATGTTATGACGGCCACACTGGCTCTGAACTTGACACGATGACCTGTAGTGCAATGTCTTTAGATATCAGAAATGTATTAACAGTAAATTAACATATGCGAAAACAAATCTTTACTTTACTATAATAAAAGTATGAATTATAGAAAAATGCATTGGAATAAAATAAGGAAAACATTTGCGGAAAACCTAAACAAGTTTATCTACTCGAGTATATGACAGGAAATATTTCCCGTTCCTTTCACTGGGTGTGATCGGATCTTACGTAACAGTTCATTAACGCGATCGTTATTATTTGTACTCGTATGTTACATTTACTTTACTTTAAAAACAAATGCTCGTTAAGATTATCGCCAGATAATGTCACAACAAAATAGTACACTATTTTTAGTTTACAACTATTCTTTTCACAATTTTGGGAGACAAATCTTCTAGAATAAAGAGTATATAAGTTTAACCCTATGGCCAAAGAAACAAAATTAAAAATAGAACTACGAAATTTTTAAAATGAGAACGCGGAACCGAAATCGGATTCAAAAAGCGAATGTGGTGTGACCCTATAACTTCCGTTCCGTTACGTGAATGGGTGTTTGTAGGAAATTGCAGTAAAAACTTACGAATGCGATCATGTTGGCAGGTTTAGATGGTGTTGTTGACTTGTTGGTAACGACTGATGGCCTGTTTGGCCCTCACTTGCGTTTTATACTGGGTGAAATGAGCTCCGTGCCTTTCAATTCAGTGATAGGTCCTCGCTACTATGACTCTACATCTATCGACATCTCATTGCAATTGTAAATAAATCTGTAATACATTGCGTGTTTTGATCCGAGTCGAAGTGCTGTTTTCTTTGTTGAACCAGTAATGGATTGGTGGAAAGAGAATGTGTTGCTAGGTGTTTATTTTTTCGCACACCCGTGTATGAGGCATGGTAGATTTTTTCGATTTTTGGTTCTATATGTTTAGGTTTTGTTTTATTAACGCACCTAGTTTAATGTAGGAAATAGAAAGTCCAATAGTTTTGAGTTGTGCTTGTCTTGTTGAAGTCCAGTCTATTTCTACAATAGATTTTTATTAATTAGATGTCCCATCTCTGCAAATGTTTTAAAAATTATACAAGCGTTTTTAATTTTTTTTAACTTATCACAAACGACTATCGATATTATATTATGTAAGGATCTATGAAATGTTAGAGAAATTGAAATATGTTGTTTTTTATAAATATAGGTACAAAATACGTCTAGATTTCCGATGTCGGTATAGCAATTAGGTTTTAATTGTCTGATGTAATATTTACCGGTTAAGTAAACGTCCAATAATTATATCCGGCACTGTATTTTGCCAATATGTTGTTTAAAAAATATATTATGAAATTGTTATTGGTAAGTAGCCTTTACCCGCGACATCGTCCGCAGGAAATAATTAAACTTTGCAAGTAGCTTATGTGTTCTATCATCCAATCTTTGACATTTGTAATTTCACTATTGTAAATGCGAAAGTATATATGGATGGAAGGATAGATGTTTGTTAGAGTTTGTAGCCTAAACTACTGAACGGATCTCCATGAAATTGTTTATTAAGTCCACGCGGGCGAAAGTTAGTATTAATATAATTGTACAATTAGTGTTGCCGTGTGTTCCCATTGTAATTGACATGTTTAAAATTTAATTTAAATTTAAAAAATACTGTATAATATCTTTATATAGGTATACCCTTTTTTCAAAGGTAAGTAGCTCTCCTTACCTTTGAAATAAAAGATAACAACATGTTTCGGGAAGCTGTTTTCCGCAGTGAAAACGCACAATCTGAATTTTCATAGCGACAGATCAGTGACAATATTTTATTATCCACGATATTATTATGTCACAAAAGAAGAGACATATCATGTGTCAGCGGCATTACGAGCCTGGCTGCACATTAGCGGAGAGCGGGATCACTTCCGCAGAGGAAGGTAATTATGAATCACTTAGATCGCCATCACTACGCCGCGCCCGCGGGGCACCGGCAGCGGCACTCCGGCACGGCAATCACTTTCACTGCACGAGAGCAGAACGCGCGCGACCATCGCCGGGGAGACACATTTGCATATTGACATAAAATATTATTGTATAAATCTATTTGGTAATATAGTCTTATACTAGGTGTTGCTCGCGACTTCGCCCGCGAAAAATTAAAAAAATATAGCTTAAGTTATTCTCAAATAAATTACCTTTCTAACGGTAAAAGAATTTTTTAAATCGACCCTGTAGTTTTTGAGTTATTTCAATACATACAGAAATACAAAAATATACATTTTCCTTTTTATAATATTTGTATAGATGATAAAAAAAACAGTAAAAATACTTATAATACTTGCTTTTATCTCTACATCTTATTAAGTATAGCTTAAGTTATTATTATCGATTATAATAGTTATGTAAAATGGAATAACACAATGTTTCGAGAGATTAACTCATTTATGTAAATATTTCGTTAATGCGAACTCAATACAACCTGCAATAACACCGTTGCAAACACGTTACGCCTACAATAACTTTGCAACAAAATAAAATTGCATTCGCGAGAAATTGCTATTTCACTTTGAGCTCCTATCACAAGTCATGGGTGTCGCGACACCCATGTTACGAGTACTCAAAACAACAACTCGCAAATATATTAGTTAACCGAATTTTTTGCAATTACTAAAACGGACTTTATATTTGGGCCGCCGAGCTTAGTTGTTTCTACAACAAACTTAGTAGTAGTGTTAACTTAACACTTAATGTAATAAAAAAGTAATAGATTAATTCAACCGGAATGTGTCGCGGTGGCCATTTGGATAAGCCAGCAGATGTTTGTTTAACAGAGGTGTAACATCTGTACCAGAAACATTTATGTTTATGTTCTAATAGATAAGTATTCACATGTAATTTGTTATGTAAGGACAGTTTAACAATGGATTTAATTAGAGAACGTTTTACTCAGTAGACTGGGAATACTTTAAACTTTTTTTTTAAAGTAATATGAGGATATATCCGTTGTAACCTATCCTATAGCTGTTGAGGTTGTCGAAATATTATAAAAAATAAAAAAAACGTTCAAAAGAGAGTAAAATAGTCACAGTTTCTAGTGGCCAATAATTTAAAGATGACAGTTTCAATACAATATTTTTAATTATTGACTTGCAAAAAAAAAACTCGAGAAGTTTGTCAAAATTGCGGACCACACAGGGTCGTAGCACCGCACGCGGCGCCTGCGCACTTCAGACTGCGAAGTGTCACAACACGACCACCTCCGTTGATTTATTGCTGACCCCACGCCGGAGGTCGCCGCTGCTGCGTCGGCCTGGTACACTGCAGCAGTCTCATTCAACCTTCCTTTATAATAGTTTCACACGAAGGCATAGTAGTACATTGCAGTACTGCTATTTAAACGCATACCAGATAGTACAGTTTTGACAATACCTATGTGTGAAACTACTAAACGTGTGTTCAAATGTTCCACCTTTTGTTATGCCGTAAGACGTTTCTATGTGCAAATCTTAGCAGAACTCCTGTTTGTTTAGTTTTTTGTGATTGTTTTGTTCGTGCTGTGATGTTTATTCTAAGTTATTTGTGCTCAGACAATTTACTTAGATATCTTTGTGATGTCTTTCAGTTTGCTGACCTATTTAGTGTTTAATTTTCCATTGTTTGTGAGGGAAATATTTGAAAGTGCGAGCGCGGTGAAGGAACTTTGAATTTGTTCAACTACCGCATAATGTAATTATTCTGCTGTGGTAAGTTTGTTTCTCTTGGGACCCGAATAAATTAAGTTATATATAAACTATCAATGTCTGCGAAAAACTTTCATCTCCTTGGTAGGTATTGCTATTATAACATAACAGGCGCTGATAAGAAGGTTACATTTTTAGAACGCAAGTAGTAAAAAATACTTTAAGGATATAAACAGTATATCCTGAACTTCAACAGTGGAAGAGTAGAGTCTGCAGGAGCATATAATTGCGCGAATATCCCCCTCGCTGCAATACCATACACAAGATACGCTTCAAGTGGCAGTATTTCCACATATACTGTTCAAATGATAGTCCCCTTCAATTTCCCAATATTTTATAAGTAATGATAGCAAGGAGTAAACGATGAATGAGACGTACAGAGAATGGAAAATTCCCTTTTCTGTATCCCCTCCCCTGTCCTTTTAAAGTAAGCAACACAATAGTAATTTATTGCAGATGTCTAGGCAGCGGCATCTTCGCTATTATAGGTACCGAATTCACGCGGTCTGTCGCTCGTTCACCCGGTAGGTGGAAATTAATAGAGTTAGTTAGTTAGTAACAGAATAAGTACTCAGTTTACAAAATGAACGTATTTATTTATTTAGGTATCCGCTTTGAAGGCCATCTGAAGTGGTTGCATTAACATCGCGAAAGACACATCGTTTCTGTTTTTACTTAGTCAGGTTTCGCATTCCGACGATGCGGTCTATACGCGGTGCATACGAGTGCATCAGCAGGGCAGCGTCGCTGGTTCCTATAGACTTTTGATAGAAGTTTACTAGACTCAACTGACACCGACAGTGACAAGGTATGCAAAGGTAAAGGCGGTAAACAGGGCATCGAGTTGGTTACCACTTAATCTTGTTTACAATATAATTCGCCCTGTTGCCTGCGTAGTATTAGGGTAGGTTGTGCCGCGAGACCCGAACCTGTCTTGTACGGCACATATCATATGCAGTTACTTTTCAACTTTTTGTAGGAAAATTAACTGTAAATTATTTAAATCGCTGAAACATAACTGTATTAAAATTTCATTTTCCACAAGTTAAAGAAATGTATTTTAATTTGATTGGATTACGAAAAAGTAAGATTTTAGATATGCATTATTAATAGGAGAAGGAGTATATTTGAAGTTATAATAGCTTCTGTAATAGAAGTGAGCACGCACTAATACTTCCAGCAAAATCTGTCATTTTGTTGTACCAATGAATAGGACCAGCTAGCTATCATTATCCTCATACTTATATTTTCCTTGTATGAAAATTCCTTCCTTCCTTCTCTAATATGAACTCTTAGATAAACTAAAATTAAGTACAATTGTAAGTTAAAATTCAAAGTGGCGTAGATCTCACATTTTTCTTTGGCCGAGTTGTTCATAGATTCAGTTTGCGTAGTGTGCGCCGGTTCGTTTTTCCGACGGCGCGTGTTTTCCTAGGGCCCCGCCCGCGCCGGGCAGCGAGGTGGCAGCGCGGGGCGGCCGCGCGCCAATCCCCGCCGGCGCCATGTTGCCGCCGGGGCGGAGTCCCCGCGCCCGTCCCTCTCCCGCGCCTACGGAAAGCCAGTTTTCCCGCTCGCACTCGGCGCGCGCTCATTGGCGGCCGCGTAATTAAGCGCGGGAATTTGAATTCTATTTTTGAAGTAAATGTTTTTTCAGCGGCGCTACGAGGCCCCGCGAGGCGACACCTGTCGGCGGCCGAGGGCCTTTTTGTATTGCGCCTTCTTCATTCGGTGGGTTTATAAAATGGCGGCTGGAGTCGGGCACATAACGTAAATCTGTGGGAGATGTATGGCGGGGAATTAACACGTTTGCTGGTGTCTGATCGATTTATTGGTCGCTGCGAGATGTATGGAGACGAGCGAGACATTTGTTTACGTGTGGGCGGAATGCTAACGGCATGTGGACCGTTTTGTTTGGGAACATTTAATTATTTGTAAGGTCAAGGTACTGATACATAAATACTATTCCAATACCGACAGACATTATTACAATATACTAGACACGTAGTAGGTATACAATAAATGAAGTTTACTTATGAACGTCTTGGCAACTTTGAAAGTTAAATAAACCTTATGGCCGCTTTCTCGGCGTTTCTTAGACTAGAAGTTTTCTTAAGTCGATAACAAATGCCTTAATTTAAACGTTGGTGTTAAATTTAAACAATATTCTTATTAGGGCCCTCTAATTACTGCTTAAAGTCCCTAAATTTAAGGGTTGGTTGGTGAAAATGACCGTTAAAAGATCATTTAGCACTGATATAGACACGCAGTTGTTAAATGATTTTTTTGACTAGGAGCAACTAAAACTACGTATAAATTCTCATATTTGTAGTACTACAATTTTACAACAACAAAGCATACCGTCAGCTACACGTCTGCGGCTCGTCTAACATACGTTATTTTATAATAACTGTTATTTATAACTGTACACAGCTTATCGTAAACCTAACCAGTTATTTATAACGCGCCTGGCTCCGGTTATTGCCTTTTATTAAATAATAATAATAATTCGTTACATTATTACTACAGTTCAATATTATGTTAATAATTTCATTTATTTGATACATAAAATCTATCTAAACACACACGAATAGAGGGAAATAATTGAATACTCACTTTTCGTAAGTAGTTTATTTAAAAAACGCACAATAGCCTACTAACTGTTATTTTCACTTCTTAATGGTTTTCAAAAAAGTTGCTAAAGTAGGTATGATTTATACTTTTATAAAAATGATAACAAAGGAGAAAACAGACCATGGGTGCTTTCCTTCACTCTCGAGAAACGTAAAAAACGTAGAAATTAAGGTGCCTACGACATATAACTAGACGAATAAAAACGGCTTACCAGTTTCTTATTAGAAATTGTACCACATGTTGATGATAATACTCTTTGGTATAACCCAACTGGTCATCTACTGCTGACGTCCTTGCGACATGAGTTGTGTTACCTAATTCAAGACTTATATTAGCAACAATAATCGAATTAAGATATAGTGAGTACACTATCTCTTGCGACTACGTAACCAAGAAACGCACTTATCAGTGAGATTGGCAAAATGTATTTTCATACAGGGATAAGGAGAAAACTGGCAATTAACAAACGAAAACCAGATGTAGTATAAAACTCGTACCGGAAGTCATAGAGTTATATTGAATTCCCAGAAGTTGCGGAGGCCGGTGCTTCAGTTTGATAGAAAGTCTCCGGTTGCGCACATACTGTTTAGTGGTTGTTTGACTGGAGCGGATTTACGAGCACACACAAACTCACACCAGCCCCGAGCGCCGTCGGATCATTACAATGTTTTCATTCGGCTAACAAATCGCCAAACACTTCGCTCAACACTGATCCTAGACGAAGCCATCTAACTGTTTACCGCCTTACTATTTTTGAATTTGGAATTATAAAGAATTTTAAACGGTTTTTTGCGGTTTTCCTTGACATATTCTTTATTGATTGACTGAAAATGTTCCGATGCTTTTACTAATTACGTATTATTTAACTAATATTATAAATGAGAAAGTTTGGATGGTTGTGCGAATCTCCATAACGACTAACGAATGTTGATGAATTCGGCACAGATTTGAACATAGTCTGGAAATACATGGATTTTTTTAAATACAGTGTTGAGGAAGTTGTGGGCAAAAGCTAGTATGCTATTAACTCCATCTAAAGTCTAAAACTTTAAGTTATCCCCTTTTCTATTCAGCGGGAGTGAATTAGTATGAAAGAAAGACAATAATAACAAAGTAAACTAATAAACTTCAGCTTTGAATGGCAATAAAATTTACAGAGTATTTAAGACTATGTTAGTGGCATATGCAGTACAAATAAAATGATATTTGTTGTATAAAGCTTATTGAATTTAGTTCGAGTGGCGTGAGTGCGGGAGCGTTGCGAGCGATAATGTGGCGGATACAGGGTGAGTAGGCTGGTGTAATCTGGCGTGCATTTTTATAACTACAGGTTGATGGTTTAAGAAAAGATTAACATTCACAGCTTTAGTCGTTAAGCGACCTCTTCAGGAAATTTCAGAAAAACAGCTCCTATTTAATTCTTTTCTATTTGGTATCGCTTAAACTATCTTAAGATACATGAAAGAAATACAAAACATAATTAAACTGTTCGAAATTGTTTGTATTATACTTCTGTTGATATCCAATCGATTAGGAATATTTAAAAGATTCAATTTACATATT